>JANHFL010002739.1:0-20160 GCA_032468155.1 Oxyrhabdium leporinum | reverse complement strand
CATCCATCCATCCATCCATCCATCCATCCATCCATCCATCCATCCATCCATCCATCCATCCATCCATCCATCTATCAATAAATGTTAAGGAACTAAGAATTATTGAACTTAAGGTAAAATGAGTAGGAAAATCATCTATCATATAATATAAATCAATGACCAAATTAACTGTAAACTGCAGTAAGGTATTATAACATTGAAATAGAAATTCTATATAGATAAATATAAATTTTGGATGTGATATCAACCCACAGGGTAACATAATAATAAAACATCTTTTACTATCTCTTTATATTCATATTAATTTTATTTTATCAGTTTTAACAGAAGTTCTAAAATGAACGTACCCTATAACAATAGTGGATTAAAAAAATGAAAGGGAAACAAGCCATTTTACAATTCAAATATTGTGAAGTAAAAATATAACTTATTACCTCCCCCAGTTCTTCACTGTCTTCTTCTATGTACATTGTTTCCTTTACATGATCAGGTTCAGGATCAATATATGAATCATCCTGTCTCTCTGATGTGTCTGTGTCACTTTCTACCAAACCATCATTATCCGACTCATCACGATCATGGTCATTTTCTCTATCTGATTTATCAGAGTACATATCTGAATCTTTAAAATGATGTCTTTCAATTTCACTGTCATTTAACCTATTAAAAAGAGATGTGTTAATCTTTTACATAGTAAAGAACAGTACTTAGTTAATTCGTTACTTTAATTTTTGTTTACTGAAAAATCATTTACTGAACTATTTATTCAGTAAATATCACCAAATGTCAATGAAATTAAATTTAAGCACTTTTCATTCAAATTAATTTTATTGGGAAAATTTAAGCACAATGAAATCACTGGGACTTGTTAATTCAATTGAATGTATTCAATTTAATTACAAGAATCTCTGAACTTAATTCATATTATTTCCCATTCTCATTTGTATTTTTATCACTATTTTAAATAGCATCTTACAGCATCCATACTAAAGAATGGAAGAACTACTGCCTAAATGCAATCAAATATGATTTTCTTTCTTAGATATTCACCATTCACAAGATTTCACAGAGTGAATCTTTCCAGGATTTAGGAAAACAAGCTATACTCCCAGTTTCAGATGTTAAAACACATTTACATTTTATATGCAGTATATACAGGTAAATTACCTAGGGATGCCCCTAGTTTAACAATTAGTGAACAAAATAATTTCTTCTTAAATACATTAATATTAGTGAACATACAAGTATTTATATAGAAATAACAGGGCATTTAAAGAAACCACTGTGATAATTTCTCTTTGAACTGAATGATACAAGCAGATGAAATGACTGAAAGTACTTGCATTGTGACACAAGTTAACTTAACCAATCATCACGGCTATTGTCCAGATTGAAATAAAGAGCTTAGAGAGCATGAATATATGCCAAGTTTGTTTCCCTTTGACAACTTATTTGCAAAACAATAGTGAATTATTATTTATATAACCTGAGTCACATTTATTCACCTTAATTTCTGAAGTGTTTATCACAGTTTTAATCCACTTTTCATTTTCATTCCAAGTTTACCAAAATAAAAAAAAAGAAAATTAAAAAGAAAAGAAACAATTAAGAAAAAATAACTTTAAAAAAAAATCTGGAATTAACTTGAAACCTGTTTACCATAAGTTAGTACAGGGATGCTATAAGACAAATTCCTGGAATTATTTTTTTGAATTTACAGGGAACAATCAAATTACTTTACAATGCCTCCAGTTCTAACCATCACACTACCATGGAAAGATACCATAACATCAAAAGCTGCAGTCTTACTTTAGATTATAGCTGTACAACATTTTGATGGCCAATACACTATTGATGGCCAGTATACTACAGTATACCATTCATTCATTCATTTTTATGTCATCTATTTGCAAGATTCTATGCAGTTATTATTATAGAACTACAATCAGAATCCTAACTAAAAACCTACCATTATTTTTCACTTAGTGTCTCCACATCAAAGGCTCTGTAGAACAGCACCACTTTAATAAGGAGCAAGCTGCAACACCTGCTATTGAGAATGTCATCCTCCAGGCCCCTGTCCCTTGATTCCTCAACTTAGGGACCTGTAGTTGTCCCTCTAAGCCGCTGGTGTCAAACTCACGGCTCGCGGGCCAGATGTGTCACATGCTGGCCCCACGCCTGCCCGGTTTAGGGAAGGGGAAAAAAGTCCAATACATCACGTGATGCTGCTCTGACGACACGAGTTTGACACCCCTGCTCTAAGCTGACAGATAGTTGTCAAACAAATTTCAACTAAAGAAGATGGTCCTGAAGGTAGCAAGGACCCAAACTATACAGGCTTTATATACTTTGAGATGGACTGCAAACTTAGTGGCCATCAACACAATACCTTAGCATAGATATTACTCTACTAAACTGATTAGCATTAGTCAATATTTAGGGAGCCACATTCCATTTCAACTGCAGCTTCCAAATTATCTTCAAAGAAAGCCCCTTGTAGAGTCAATTGCAGTAGTCTGTTGAGTTACTGTCTACAAAGCTTTCTTGCCCAACAGATCACAATGGCAGACCAGTTTTGATGGCCACATTAGTACCTGCTATTCTAGCAAGAGCCTAGTGCCCAGCAGAATTTTCTGATTTATCACTGGTATTTCAGGTAATCTATCAAGATCACAGATGAAACATTAATAGCAATAACATTTAGACTTATATACCCTTCACAGTGCTTTACTGCCCTCTCTAAATGGTTTAGTCAGCATATTGCCCCCAACAATCTGGGTCGTCATTTTACCGACCTCGGAAGGATGGAAGGCTGAGTCAACCTTGAGCCTGGTGAGATCCGAACCGCCAGATTGCAGTCAGCCAGCAGTAATAGCCTGCAGTACTGCATTCTAACCACTGTGCCACAGCGGCTCTTTACTAATGGTGCTATGTGCCATTTTACCAAAAGCAATTCTGTTTTGTTGGGATTCAGTCTGTTTGTTCTAGCCCATCCCAGACTCTAGAAAACACACAAAGACTGAAGAGAATAGGGAAGCAAGCTGAATACTGGAGTACTCCACATTGAAGTACAAAATGGTTCTTTCTATTTCTCCTTCCCCACCAGAAGTGTCATAGATTCTCCAAAAATTATTACAGTCTATGCTACTAAATGCAAGTAACATGCTTTTATTTCCTCTGTATTCCAGAACATGACTAAGTGCCTAATGTAGATACTCACCTGACTGCAGGGAAACTCCTCAATTTAATCTTATGGCTTCTACCATAGAGGTTAACATAAGGTGAGTATGACTGATCTGACTATGACACAGGAATGATATTGTCTTCCACTTCAGATCAATATTAATTGCTTGGAGCCCAAAAACAGATCTAAGACACTGTCCTTCAGATGTTTCAAATATATTTTGACTTGGGGTAAGAGCATGTTTGTCAATTCTCAATCTACTCAGACTACATGCCCAAGGAGTGGAGATCCTTCAGCATAAAGAATCTGCAGCAGGCTGGAAGTGATGGGTGAGCTACCTCACTAGTACACTGAGTTGGTTCATAGAACCCAACATAAAATACTGCACCTTACTTCTGGCTACCTAGGCAACAATTTATTTGGCTATCATCAAATTTTCATACAGTATCATTGCCAGGCCTTTTCCTTGATCCTGGAGTTAAGACTAATCTCCCAAGAGCCATATGGGCAGATTTCAGGTATAGGAACCTCTCCATTCTCATTCAATCAGGTTTTGGTGCCTATTCTGCTTTCTCTTCCATCATGGAAGAAGAGGATATTATTAAATATATACTTGGCAATATTCAAGTGACTGTGTTAGGACTTCCTGGGAAGGATAAAGAAATTAGTATAGCATAAAAAGCTGTAACTATACTACAAAATAAGTATAAAATTATAGCTTATCAGCATAGGATAGACAATGAAATATTGCTTAGATCTATAGGAAATAGCAGTGGTATAAGTTAAATATCTACTTATACTGAACACCAGGAGATAGTTCATTACTGTTTTTGTTCTTATTTGAGACTCATCAGATATTATTTGGATGAATCCTAAATAAGGCAAAACTGGTCACATATTGCCTCTTGGTGGTCAATATAAGTAAAAACATTCCACAGAATTTAAACTGACTAAAAATAATACCTCACCTTTAACTCCGGGGTGGGGGTAGAGAAGTCATATAAATCTCATACACGAGAAAATGATTTAATGTAATATCAATATTTCCCTACTATGGCAACTGAAGAAAAGGTGCACTTACCATATCATTCTAAAATATGGATTCTATACATTAAGTATAATAAATAAGGATAGCACAATAGAAAATATTAGGACACAGAAACAGATGAAATTGTACCCTTGGTGTAGGGCTAAAATACTTTCTTGTGTGATTTTTATAACAAAAATTTATTTGGAACTTGAAGACAAAAAAACAACACACAACCCCTATCCTTAAAAGATGATTACTATGAACCATGAAGAGCAAGCTATGGTTTATTAAACAAGCAAACATTATAGACTTACGGGAAACTTTCAGTGCTGTGAACGTTGTTTGCACGTAGCAGACCATAGAATGACACATGTGTACTATCTGCTAAATTCAGTTCATGTTCTTTACCTTCTCTAATCATTGTACGTTTGAGCAAACTTGAACACTTTAAAGCTAGCTCCAATGCATCCATCCAACATCTACCTAAAGATAAATATGTTTTAGGGTATAATATTCAAAACAGGGAAAGCACAACAGGGGAATTTGCATTTCAAGTATTTGTCAGTTTTATGTTTAACAGGGGTCCCCAACCCGTGGGCCTCAGCCCACTAAAGGACAGTGGCCTATTTGCAACCAGGCTGCATGAATGGTTGACGTGCGCACACACAGCCCCACTTCTGCGAGCAGTGGGCACTGGTGCTCGCAGCTCCACTTGTGCAAGTACTGCATAATTAGTACTGCAGGCAGGCTAAAGAAAAGAAGCAGAGAAACAACTTGCAAGAAAAGCTAAAGGCAATAAAAAGTGGTTTTTCTGACCATGTCAGTAGTAAAATGAAGGAAAATGTGAAGGTGGGCTGACTTCTTGGAGAACATAGGACAGTAACATGTGACAAAGAGAGGACAGAATAATTCCTACTTTCCTTTAGTATTCTTCCTAAAGTGATCCGAAGCAGAATATGCATCTAATATCAATGACCCCTCAACAAGTTGGAGAAGTGTCAAGTAACTCTATTCTATACCCTATGCAATCAAAAATATTTATAAATAGTTAAAATGATTAGAAAGTAGAATTATCAAGTTTGCAGATAGCAGAAACAAAGGATTACTGCAATCACTTTGGAAACATCAACATTCATAAAGACCTGAAAAGCTGAACACAGAGCAAAAACTAGGAAACTGAATTTCAACAGAGACAAATGCATTATCCTAGAAAATATCAGTCACGAGTATAGAATTAATGGGGGGGGGGTGGGGAGAAGTAATATATGCCAATATGTCTGAGTGTCTTGATCAGGGGTGTCAAACTTGATTTCACTGAGGGCCGCACTGGTTGTGTTTGACCTTGTAGGGCCGGTGTGGGCATAACCAGGGTAGGCGTGGTCAGCTCGATATCACTCGTGTCAGGGGTGCCTGTGGTGGCTCCTGAGGTCCATTTTCAATTGCAACGGCCTCCTGCAACCCTCTGCCAGCAAAAATGGAGCTCAGGATGGCCGCCGATGGCCCCCACAAGCTCCGTTTTTTGCTGCAATGGTCTCCTGCAACCCTCTGCCAGTAAAAACGGAGCTCAGGAGGCCGCAAGCAGCCCTCCCCAGCTCCATTTTCACTGGCAAAGGCACCACGGGCCAGGCCTTCACTATTTCCAGGGTAGCCCTGCGGGCCAGATCTATGCACCTCATGGGCTGGATCCGGCCCCTGGGCCTTGAGTTTCACACCTCTGGTCTTGATGGATCATGAGTTGCTTATGAACCAACTCTGTAATACATCTTAAAACAACCAAAAAGCAATCCTGGACTATATTAACCAATGTATAATGTCAAGATGGAGAGAAAAACATAATTCTTTTTTATTATGATTGGTCAGAATCAACTTTGTTTCTAATTCTAGTTCCACACTTTAGTAAGACTATTAACAAAATGTAGTACATCAAGATGATAATAGCCTTTGAAGTAAAAAAGTGATGAGGAATTGTTGGAGGTGTTGGGGTATGCTTAACCTATAGAAGAAAAGACCAGAGGGAGACATGATATTTATTAGTCTTCAAGTATCTGAAGGGCTATTAGGTAGAAGATGGGCAGAACTGGTCTAAAAGATGGGAAAAGAAACAATGTGTTTAAATGAGAAGAAAGCAGATTTGGGCTGGATATTAGAAAAAAATCCTAATAATAAGAACAGTTCACTACAGAGACATATCTCAGAGGTATTACCACTGCTGTTCCAGACCACCACAATGCCAATATTGCAATAAAGTGAGTCATACATTTTTTTCTGGTTTTCCAGTGCATATAAAACTTATATTTACACTATACTGAAGTCCATTAAGTGTGCTATAATATGTCTAAAAAAATACATACCTTAAAATTAAAAAGCTACTTTATTGCTAAAAAGTACTAATCATAATCTGAGCCTTCAGTGGGTCATAATCGTTTTGCTGGTGGGATCTTTATATATATGGCAGGGTCTACTTGCCCTTTGTAGATAATATATATTATCTACAAAAGGAAAGCGGACCCTGCCATAGTGCGGGAATAATGCTAGGAAAAAGTAGTACCTGCAAAGCGCAATAAAGTGAAGTGCAATAAAACAAGGTATGACTATAAGATTGCCTCAGGAAAATAAAGCCATACATATCCAATTGCCTAACAATGTTCCTGTGTTAGGAGCAGTTATTGAGTTGTGCTTATGTGCTATCTAATTAGCTTATACTGCAAAACATGGATACAAATACCAATTTGATATGCCACCTTTATCATCCCTCAATTCCAGTGATTTGTTGGAATTTAAGAAAACTTAAAATGATGTTCATAATATGTACACATTATTCAAAACTTTAAAATTCCATTCTCAATGGCACTTGGCTCAAGCAACCTCAATTAAAAAATTGTTCATGAAAGACAAAATAAATGCTTACCATCTGATTCTGAAGCTGCTCGAATGATTAAGTAACTACTGGGTAATGGCTGTGTTATAGAGCCAACAGCTTCACCTTTAGGGCCCTTAAAATACAAAACAATATTAATTTGATTGTATTTTAGATCAACTTGCATTCAATCTATTCATAAATTATCTACTTTAAAAAAATGATTTTACCAGCAAGCAATAGCTAATGAAGATATAACCTTTTCCTAGGTCTTATAAGTGCCCTTTTCCTAGTTCACCAGATGGCAGTACAAGCCAACCTTGGATGTTATTCAATGCTAAGCAAATTAGATTCAGATTAAAAACTGCATAAATGAACCATTTGTGACTGTTGGCTAGACAGGGAAATCACAAAATATGGTAAACTGCAGTATTTATTCTATGTTGCTAAAAAACAACAACCTCATCGACTTGAGATCAATTTGAGAGCATTTTGTCTTTACTTTCCCGTTCACTGCACCCCCAAAAGCAAATGTAAATATTTTTAAAATAACTTCCTCCTTAACATAGTGGCTTTAAGAAATTCTACATGGCCAATTCAGTTTTGGATGAAAAATAAGCAAAATATATTAGCAATAATACTTTTAATAAAAAAAAATTGCTAGAAAGAATTGCAAGGATAACTCCATCTGAATGCTTATTTCCCCATAGAAATTGAGAAGCAGCTCAACCATAGCAGAATTAGCAAAAATGAATTTGCATTTACAGATACTTGCACCCAAATATGGATGCATAGAAAGGAAGCCATAGGTGCAAAAGACAATTCTATTTATTGTCCAATAAGCACAAAGGGGCAATTTTGTTTTTAAAAATCAGATATAATATAATATAAGCAATTTGTCCAATGGAAATTTAATAAAGCAATACTAAACAGTTTAATACTGGAAGTCTTACACTGCTAAAATCTATGATTGTGCCATAATTGGAATCATAGGTTAATAGAAATAAGAAATCCTAACAATTGTCTGCCTGCCATCCACAGTAAAAAGTCAGATCTTCCTTTTCAATCTTCCTTAACTATTCAAAGCAACTGAACAGCTGAACTTTAGCGTTTTACGCTGATCAGACAATTTTATAAAATAAACATTCTTTTGGACCAGTCTATGACAACTGAAAAGCATTCTGAATTCATTAAAGATGCAGAGAGTTTTAATGTGACATAATATTCTGTTGGCACCAACTCTATTAAAAATACAAGCTCACTTACCTTAACAGCCCAGATAGACTGTTCCAAAGGATGGAAAAGTTTGAAACAGAATCCATCCTTTTTTGAAGGCCGCTCAATGAGTTCACAAGCATTCAGAAGTACTGTTCCCACCCACTGGCCATTTTTAGGTGTTTTATAAATTAGCAATACTCCTGGTTTCAACACGCACCAAAGTTTGGTCCAACTTTTCAATGTACCACGAATCTTCCCAGGAAAAAAAGGGGACAAAAATATATATCTAATTATTATTTCTAGTATTTTTCAGTCTCTTACTCCCAGGCAAAACATGATTTTACAAAATATGTAACAAGTTCAAAATTATAAAATTATTTTAAATTCTAGTGAAGTAGCAATGCTCATAAAGCTATCCTCAGATAGTACATTATATTAAATATATACAGTAAGTGTAAGTATTTGGGCAGAGGCAGGCTGCTCTTGCTTTGTCAAGAGGTTCGCTGGTCGCGCGTGTGCATTTGCATGTGCGTGAATTTGCTCGCACCCGTCACTTTGGAGCTCGTGCGAAGCTGCAGGGAGGCAGCTGAAGATTACAGTAGCTCCATTGAGTACAGCAGGGGCGGCGCGGAGCTCACCTGGGCAGCATGGGCGGCAAAAAGGTGAGTTATTTAGCTATAGCTTAGGGCAAGGGCAGGGCCAGCCAGAACTCAGAGCAAGAGGTTTGCCCGAACCTCTGCATCCATGCAGCAGCCCACCCCTGTATTCGGGTAACTCCAATGTCTGAAAAGAGGGGAAATTGATACCAGTTCAGGCCAGGCAATCAATGGAAGAGTACATATAAATTAAGATTTAATTTCAGGGTTACCAGATATCAGGCAAAAGGAGAACATGTCCTCTGTCTAGTCTGGCTTTTTAAATATCTGAGCAGCTTTTCTTTATGGAGCTGTGGCTCCCTAGTAAGTGTTAACTGCAAGTTAACAAACTCTTTCTGAAATTGAGAAGACAGTAATCAGTAACAAACTGAACGTGTTTGCCTCATAACTGACTGGTGTCTCACAGCTGTGAGGACACTAGGTTAACAGCAGCTGCTAGCACATTCCTCTCAGTGTGTATTTACTATTGATTGCCTGTTTACTTACTTGTACTCCCTTCCTCTCCAATGAATGTAAATACAAACATTAAACAGTATGTGTGTCTTTCTTTTCCCTCCCATTTACTCTGCTTTGTAATTGTCCATGTCTTCCTTTCCTTGTTCAGATATCTGGTAACTCTTATGATTGCCTTGATCAAATCTCTCTCTCTTACTCTAATTCTGAGTACTGCTGAAATAAAATGGTGCCCTGAGTGCCCTGAACAAAGAGTAGGGAAGAAATGTAAATGCTTTTTGATTTTAATCTATGTAGAAAATTATATTTTGAATAGTAACATCCCAGGTTATATATGTCATTGACCAGTTACTTAATATTTCTATGATATGAAAAAAGCATTAATACTGGATATCTTGGATTATCTGATCCCCATATTCCATTCACAATTTTCTTATTTATTCATATCATCTGTCAGGTTTGTCCCTACTTGAGCATTTAGAAAATAAAGACCCTCGACTCCATTTTTGAATTGAAAAGTTTACTTTTACCAAAGTCAAGTGGTTACAGCGTAAGCAAAGCTGGATCTGAATATTCCTACACAAAGCCTGAGTTTTTCCCTCTTCCCTGGCCTTTCCCCTTGGCCAGTCAGTCAGTGTCCAATGATATTTGATTTAGATGGTTTGGGAACAACCTTGAGGTTTAGCGCCTTTTTGGTGGAGTTTCACATTCCCGTTCTCACAGCTCCACCCTTGGTCAGCCGATCTGTTCTGGACTGACACTTCTGGTTCCTGTCACCCTGTCATTCCCCCCCTCCTAACTCCCAATCTCTACCTCCCCCTCCATATTTTATGGCAGGATGCCAGCAAAGCAGAGTATGTTGAAGATGGCAGATCTAACAGTATCACTGATTTTTAGACAATGAAAATCATAACAGTTTACACCAGGGATGTCAAACTCAAGACCCACAGGCCAAATCCAGCCCACGGGGTTGTTTCGATCTACCAGCATCGCTTCGGCCTGGTCTACCCAATGCAGAGAGGAAAGATAAGGCCAGCGAAACTTCGGCCCGGTCTACCTGATATGAAGAAGAAAGCCAGCGAAATTTTGGCCCGGTCTACCCAATGCAGAGAGGAAAGATCAGGCCAGTGAAGCTTTGGCCCGGTATACCTGGTGCGAAGAGGAAAGATCAGGCCAATGTAACATCGGCCCAATCTACCTGATTAGGCCAGCGTGGCTTCGGCCCGGTCTACTCAACGCGAAGAGGAAACATGCCAGCCGTTTGGGGAGTGGTGTCAAGCTGGCCACGCCTACCCAGTCAGCCACACCCACCCACCCAGTCAGCCATGCCCCCCGGAGGTCAACCACAGCCCTGAAATTGAGTTTGACACCCGTTTTACACCATCACATGTAAACAAGAAAAAAAAGAAAATGTGCAATAAGGAAACTATTTTTAAATTTTAGTACATGAGTGATAGTTCAGAAACTTGTTATGAAGGGGAATATCTTTCTGTTAATATATTTAACATAGGGAGTTTATGAACACAATTAATCACTGGAGATTTGCTGTAACTATGGCAATCATGTTAAAGCAAACTAAATCTGTTCCTGGGTTTCTATGTATTGAATATTAAACCTCTGGGATACAATTAATATATTCCCTGCTAGTAGTAAACAGTAGCATTTAAATACACTTTTAATTCTTTTGTTTTCTTATAGATTAAACATTCATCAATTACAGCTTTTTATTTATCTCAGTTTCTCACCTTCAGCCAATCAGCCATAACAATGACTGATGGGTCTGTGATAGTGCTAAGTAATTCTTTTGTAGCTCTTTTCTTTTCTTCCCTGTAATTTTTCTTTTGAACCTGTAAAGAATGAATGAGAAATAAGAAAAGAAAGCAAATAAATGGAAATTAGACTCTAATCCATTTGAAAATAAGAATAAATGTCCAGCTGAAAATTGTTAAAATACAGCAAAAAAATCATTTTTTAAAAGGTCTAACAAAAGAACTTACTAGAAGTTCTTTTTCAGGCAATTTCATATAAAAGAATACATGGTTTTAATTTTCAGCTATGTTTACAACTTATCACAAAGGTCCATTTACATGGACTCTTAAAGTATGGTTAATCTAAGGTTACAAATCTATATGCTTTCAAATTGTTTATATAAACACATAGGCTTACCTACATTACACATTTATCAGGAATCTATAAGCACATACAATTTAAGTATATTTGAATTTATCAGAATTTGTCTGCAGTACCTTCTGTAAGTTTGAGAATCACCCCTT
Source organism: Oxyrhabdium leporinum (assembly GCA_032468155.1). Classification (NCBI taxonomy): domain Eukaryota; kingdom Metazoa; phylum Chordata; class Lepidosauria; order Squamata; family Cyclocoridae; genus Oxyrhabdium; species Oxyrhabdium leporinum. The sequence continues at coordinate 8,486 of JANHFL010002739.1, read as the reverse complement.
GAATAGCCTCTACTACTAGTTTACTGCTGGTCCCAACTGTGTGCTTATCCCTCTTATTTCCTCTTTTTAGTCAAGGGATATCCCTCTCTGAATTATGAAATCTAACCTCAAAGATGATTCTAGCAATTCAATTACAAAAGCAAGCACTCTAAAATATTTCTAAAAATCCTTCCAAACTTAAAGTCAAAATTCAAAGGAAAATAATAGTCTTCAATTGTACTTATGTGATTGTTCTATACAAAGCAAGACACTTATAACAATTGTTTCTACAATTGTAGATAGAGGATGAATTATTTTATATTCTTAACACATCATAGTCTATTCATCTCTGGTGTTAATATTATCTATGAGTGAAAATGGAATGTTTTTCAGAAATTTGGTCCCTTTAAAACTATAGGTTTCTATGGCTAAATTAGCAGCTGGCCATAGATTTTTTTTCCTTCTTAAGAAAGAATGAACTTTGTGGTCCTTCTGACATGAAAAAGTCGTATCTAATATTACTTCAGACTGCAGATCTCACAAGTTTAATCTAATGAATAAAATTGGTACATATTCTATCTGCAGGCTTATAAATCTAGTTCATATGCTACCAGTTTCTATACCCTCGCCCCCCAAAATAGGGGATTGAAGCATTGCCTAGCTGCTCTATGCAAACAATGCAGTAATCCTCTCCAGAACACCTGTAGGTCTTAAAATAACCTTACGAACCCTTGTCTGGTTTTGTAATAATGACGAATTGGTCATAAACTACCAAAAAACTAAGGTTATAGCCTTTGCTAAATGAAGAATACTATGTTCCTGCTGCAATGAAGCTTTTCCAGGCCAATTCACTGGTACAGCTTTTTACGGAACCCTGCTCAGACCCAAGCTTCTTGTTTTACACCTTTAGAAAGAGTTCAAACCAAATTTATTAGAGCAATTCTCCAGATGCGTCGTTGTTTGTGCTATAAACGTACTCCAACACCTGGAGAACAGAATTGATAAAGGTTGAATCTGTATAGCTTCTTTAAATATTTGGCTAAAACTTAATTTCTTTCCTTAAAGCCTTGTATCATTAATCCTCCAAGATAAATTCTCCTCTTCATGGATTAAGGTGTTGAGTTCAACCTTGCTAAACTAGATTTTCCCCATCCTCAATTGGACTATAACCAGGCAAAACAAACCCTGAGACAAAGGATAGAGGATATAATAGGGCAAGCGGACTTAGAGAAAGCTCCACTGGTTCTGACTCCAGATTATATTAGATATACTGTCATCCCTGCCAGTTATCTGAACTCGTTAGAGATAGTGAATCATCGGAAAGCCTTTTCGCTTGCATAATGTCATGTACTCCCCTCAACTGTCCTGGAGGGCAAATATAAAGGATTCTGTCCCAGTGATTCTGGAGAGATGGAAACCTCTGGACATGTCCTTCTTCACTGCTCTATTTATAGTCATTTGAACAAATGTATTTTCCCTATAACTAATAGATATCCTGGCTGTTCCGATACGGTCACGGTGCAGGTAGCTAGATTCTGCACAGCAGCACTGAAGATTCATCGGAACTTGATGAATAATCCATCATAACCATTTTATATAATTAATAATGCACCAAATCTTTTGATACTATCACCTTGTTGTATTTTAGTATCGAATAACTATAGGCGTCACAATTTAAGGATTAATATTGTATTATAGTTTAGGCCGCACTCCTGTTTATGTGCAACTGAGAGACAGGCTGCCAAATTATGATTTTAACATAGATTTTATTTGTTATTATTTTATTCTAACACTTTTAATTAAATACTCTAGATATTTTTAATTCTATTGGTCTATGACTGTAATAAATATTTGATATTTGATTTGATACAACTTTCTATAATGAAAAAAAAGGTTAAGAATATGTTGCACAACTTTTATATGGTATAATTATGTGAGAACCAGTTTGGTTTAGTGGTTAAGGCACCGGTCTGGAAAGCAGGAAAACGCGAGTTTAAGTCCTGACTTAGCCATGAAAGCCAGCTGGGCGACTTTGGACAAGTCATTTTCTTTCAGCCCAGCTCACCTCACAGGGTGGTTGTTGTAGGGAAAATAGGAGGAGGAAAGTGTGTTGGATGCATTTGCTGGCTTGAGTTATAAATAATAAAGATGGGAAACAAACAAACAAATAATATTTGCTGAAGCATCATAGTACAGTTTACAAATCTACCACTAATTGTGTTATGGAGCAGATGTAGTATGAAGACTGGGGTATTTTAATACTGAAAATAACTCACCTTAAGGGACTCCTTCTTTGTGAGTTTGGTAGTGGGAGAGGAAGCAGGGATGTCCTTTTCTGATCCATTATATATCTTAGACTCTGACTAAAAATACAAATTATACAAGAAAACTATGAAAATGCTTCTTTCACCATTAACATAAAATCTTCTATAAATTTATCAAGCTTCATATTTTTTAAATAAAAGATAATGGCGATTTCAATATCTCAATTCCAAAACTGCCATTTTTCGCTTGATTAATTTTATGCAAAAATGGGACACATTTCAGATAAGAAACTCATCATTATTTACTTCAGAGAAGCTAATTACAATTTATTAAAGAAAAACTAGTACTTCTGAACAGTCCTTTCTGAACAGTCCTTAGCAGTTTGTACCGAATAACTTCGACATTTGACTTTAAATAATTATGTACGAACACACCAATAAACCTTCTCTAAAGGCTAAAACCTAAACAGAGGTAATTCAAATTGCAATTTAATAAAATTACTTCTGATATGCAGGATACTCAACTTACTGTGGGTTAACAGAATGCAAAAATTTAATTTTAAACCAATAACTGTTGAAAAAATTAAATTCAATTGAATGAAATAAATTACATGTAGCAATCTAAACCATGTTTAAGATTAAACTACTACTGAAAACTTCCATAAGTAGCTGCCTTCCCATTACCTTTAATTGACAGACGCAGATACTACTAAAAATGAGGGGAATAAGGAGGAAGTCAAGACATGTAGGAGCAAGTAGTTAGAAAAAAAGAAAGAATAAAAGTCATTTATCCTGCCTCACTATGATTCTAGAAAAATGCGTAAGAGTACATGTATTTTTCTAGTCATTACTGTAAGAATCAGAAATAATACAGTGGTACCTCGGTACTCAATAGCTTCAAAATTTGTCAAATTTGATACTCAACACATTTTGATGTGAAAATGTCCTGATACTCATCTTAATTTGGTATTCGACATGCTGCAAAAGGAAGTGAGGGACAGCCACAGAGGGCGGACAGGAAGTCGACCATGCTGGGAAGGTTGCTAACGCAGGAAAAGGGACAGATAGGAAGTTCTTCCCGGCCAAAACAAAGCGTTATGTGGTATATCACATGATTTGTTTGTTACTTGTCATTTTTAATACTCATTGTGACTCCTGGAGCCAATTAAGCATGAGTATTAAGAAGTTGCACTGTAGTACAAAATCTCCCTCCTCCCGGCCTTACCGCAAATACCCTCTACACATGAAAAAAAATGTAAAAGTCTAATATTATTCTCTGAATAGGAATAAGCTATTTCTGAATTTAATAATTCTATTGTCTTTTTCCTTTTAATTCTTTTCCTGGTTAGACACAACATCCCTTCTTCATCATTTTTTCCAACCCTTTCTTTCTCCCTTTATCCAGTACTGTTATTACTTCCATTTGTTCCATAAACATCTTGTTTACTTCTTCTTTGCTCTTTCTACTGAGGAGGAACCTATATAATTGCATGCATACTTGGTATGCCTATGTATATAACAGAGAACAGTTTCTCTGTGTAAATGAAGACAGAGAATCCATTGATTTTACAATTGGAAAATCTTTTTAATCAATAAATTACCATATGATTTCAGTACAAGGCAGTGTACAAATAATTGAAAATAAATATAAATATTATTTTTTTTGTATCCTATATCTGCCTTTTTTGACCACTGAGTGAAGACCAAGACAGATATATGTATAGACAAGTAAATGTGTGACGTGCTGTAGCTAAACCCACTTTTTATTTCAGAAGAAATAAATACATCTAAATCGGTAGGGTAAAGATACATATAGTAATCGTACTTACCTTACTTTTTGACATTGATTGTGAGGAATCATCTTTATTCTGTGAAGCATCATCTTTCCCTCTATCAAAACCTTAAAAAGAAACGAATGTGTTTACAACAGTTTCTACAGAATAAAATTATAATTACCAAGTATACTTTCTTTAAAGACAAAACCATTAAATTCTGACTAAGCATATTAGAAACAACATTCAAATATCCCTATGGTATGATAACAATTTTAAACCTGTAAAATATTGCTTAGCAATAAACACTGTGTGAGCCAACACCTATCCAAAAGGTATTGTTTTTATTTGTTAATATTGCACCTAGTAATGCAACCTACTTTTGTGACAATATAAAAAAAAGAAAACAAACCTTGAAAGACTGGTGAGAGTTCACTGCAGCCTCCAAATGAAGCATTCCGGACAAGCTTTTGGCTATCAGTTCGTGGAGGAAGTGAAACCCCAGCACCTAGAGAAAACCTACGCCTCATAGGACCTTCTTCCTTTATGAGTTAGATGCTTTATATAATTATTCTTGTCATTCAAAAAGCTGGTGATAATGAGAATGTTGCAGAGAAAGCAGTTGCCATCATTAGCAACCCCAAGTAAGAGAGTCATGTATGTATTTGAAAAAGGAAGATAGTATTGAAAGATGTTGATAATAATGTCAAGTTATTGCCATTTCTCTATCGGTAATATTTCCTATTTTAGTTAGTATGTTCTAATACAAGCTGTTACTCTACACTATTTGGAAGTTACAGAGAACTGGCATAATCAAGTATCTCAACCGACCAAAATAATTCTTCTACTCCCTAATCATTCAAATAATTTAACGCACACACAGCAAGGTATCATTATACTTCCAACATTGTGAAAGAAAGCAGAAAATTTCAGTTTCTAAATAAAATAAATTTCTCAATAAAAGAAAGTCTTGCAGTTCTAGCACTTCATCTTAATAAAGCAAACCAAATAGCACCTGCCAACAAAAATCTCTAAGAATACTAGATCCACAAAAAAGGTTGCTGGAAAAATGTCCATTGCTTCTTAAAACAATATTATACAAATATTAATAATGCACACTGAAATTTATATTTTAGAAAACAAGTGCTTTATTATTAAAACAATTAACATTCAATAATAGAGGTTCTTGCTAAACTAATTTCAAATAAAAAGACATGGCTTTTATATGAAGATTTCAGATTTGAATAATTAGCCTGAAGAAAATACAGAATCTTTCAGCTTTTGGGGGGGGGGGGTGTTCCCCCATTAGGTAATCACTAAAAGTAAACTACATTATTTCTTCAATAAATACAAATCAACTATATTTTAACCAAAATGTAACGACAGCACTACAGGTAGTCTTCAACTTAAAACAGTTCATTTAGTGACCATTCAAAGTTACAACGGTACTGAAAAAAGTGACTTATGACAATTTTTCAATTATGACCTTTGCAGCATCCCCATTATCATGTGATCAAAATTCAGATGCTTGGCAATTAGTACATATTTATGACTGTTGCTGTGTGTCAGGGTCATGTGGTCACTTTTTCTGACAAGCAAAGTTAATGGGGAAACCAGATTCACTTAACAACCAGGTTATTAATTTATCAACTGCATTCATTCACTTAACAACTCTGGCAAGAAATATCGTAAAATGGGGCACTTTAAAATGTCTCATTTAACAACAGAAATTTTGGGCTCCATTATGGTCATAAATCAAGGACTACTTGTATAAAGGTATAATTTCTCAATGAAAGTTTAAATATCTGATAATTTAACTGATTTAGATGCTGATCGTCTAAATTATTTAAGTGGCAAGGTTGTACAGTAGAACATCTGGTCACGACCATAATTTGTTCCATAACTTTGGCGATTTCTTCTTCTAATGTTTCATCTTCAGGAATTTCTGGGTTAGGGGTCATGTTTGATTGCCACCTGAGAATGTGTTCATGACCAGATTCAAAAATTTTATGAATTTTTTTGGTTAGAACCCAATTTGGTTGTGGTCAGAAGCGTTCGTGACCAGAGGTTCTACTGTATACAGTACTGAAGAATAAAAAAAAAATGTAAGAATGCGGGCTGACTACAAACAACTGAATCTTTGCAAAACATGACATTTTCAATGGATCAGCTGAATACACATCATCTGTATATTACTAAAACTGTCCTATCTGTGTGCAACCTTTAACTGGCAAAATAATGTATCATAGGGCAACAATTTTTGAATCAAACCTCAAATGTGCTAACTTACAGACTGTGTTCAAAATCTGGGACCCATGACTCCCATGGAATTGAAACTTGCTAAATTTTATAAAATATTTTCTGATATAAAAATAGTCATAAAGCATTTTATGACATAATGCAAAATGTCATAAAGCATTTCTTGTCGTCCTTCCTGATGTCATGCTATACAATTCAACATGGACTATTTTCAAGGTGGATACATCCTTGAATATCTCCCTAAATTTTTATGAACTTTTGCAATGAAGGCAGTAAATTAGAAGCTCTGCCATTGTTGAAGACACTGAGGAATCTGGTAAGGAAATATCTCAAAAAATGATGCAACAGGTTGTCTGGAATTTTTAAAACCTCTGTCTTCCATAACTACTGTTTTTTTCTGCCAGAGATTTTGGACAAAGGGCAAATTCTTAATATTCTGAGATTAGATGGTTTAAAAGAACACACACACACACACACACACACACACACACACAATCTGTATGCTCAAAATAAAAGTCAGCAAAATATCTAAAAACTTGTCCAAGATAAAACTGAGCTGGCAGAGTTTTTTTCTAATCAGTTATTTCATAATTCAATCAAAAATCTTGCTTTTAGTTTTTTAAACTTCATTAACTACCATAATATATAGTATTATTTCAGTAGTGAAGTTCACAATTAGCATTAAGACTTAGATTTCAATATCACTGCTTCTCTTATATGTTGATATATCCCATTTATTAGATGTGAACAATTGTTTTAAAACAATAAGGAACATAATTCACATTTCCTGGCATCATGAAAATGTATCATAATTTCAAATTAGAAAGGAAGGCCAAATTCAGCCTCTCCCTTCCATAATTGCAATATAAAAAGGATACAGGAGAGTGCTAAGAATTCCCCATTAAAAATTGCTTTTATTACTGTTTTACACTTAATTTCTCATATTATTTCTATAAACTAAACTGTGGACAGAGCTTACAGCACTATAAACACTAACTGGAACTATGGTAAATCTCATTTCTTTTGCATGTAACTTTCATACCATGTTCTCAGGATGGTCTGTAATGGGAAAAAGTACTATCTGAGAAAATTCACAAATTGCAGCTTTGCCATTATTATGATGACACACATTTATAACACGAAGAGAGAACCTGTTTTCTAGAATAGGAATCTAAGGGTTGTGCTAGATGTTACAATGGAAACAATGGTTTCCCTAGTAACACTGAAGCAGGATGGGTGAATAACTTCAGAAAAGATCCTGTGAATAGTACTGGAGCAATAACACTTGATATACTCTTTATTCAAGTAAACTACAACTTTGCTTATCCTAGTAATTTTCATTAGTTTTTCTCCAGGCATTTAGAGAAACCGAAAATTCATCTAAAAGAAAATGGTATCTACCAGAACGTATGTAACGAATAACAATGGTGGTAGTGCTGGTTAAGTGCCTTGATTTCTTCTCAACTAACTATGCCAATCAAATGCCCTCCCCTCCATTTCATTCTGGTTCTTTTGGCAAACATACTTAAACACACTTTGATAGTGTGATCAACAATTTAAAAGGACATGTCCAACAAATAACAAAATCAGCTATCTACAAAAGGCATTGGTTGAAGGCACAGTGCTAGAATAAATTACATATTACCAATCAATAAGTATAGAACTCTTACTTTTGTAAGCAATACTAGTATTTTCTACAATTATCAAACCAAATCTTTACTATGGTCAGAATCTCCATTACTGTAATATTTCTTTGGCATGTTTTGTAATAGGACTGCATTGTATAATCCTCCTCACTTTACAGTCAGAAATTGTACAGCTTAGAGATGACTTCAGTGATTTGAGGCAAACCAATTTTTTTGCAAGGGCTTTATGGCCGCTTTTGGCAATAGATCAGAGAAGGGAAATTATCTGAATTGAGCAGTTATTCTTTTGAAATATATAATAGTGTAATAGATTAGTTTTCTTGTTAATTTTTACTGGAGCTTTGTGGATTAATAAGGAGAACTGAAGATTTAGAGATGAATTTATAGAAAAATGAGTGGAATATGCAGGGGTGGGCTACCGGTTCACACCAGTTTCAGCAAACCGGTTTTTAAAATTATGGCCAGTTCGGCGAACCAGCATTTTCCACCTCTGGCTGGCCCTACCCACCCCACCCCTCCCAGCAGTCCCCACACAGCTCATTTTGGATGCAGGTAAGTGCAGGGCC
>JANHFL010002738.1:165489-177084 GCA_032468155.1 Oxyrhabdium leporinum | reverse complement strand
AGGCTGTCGCTGCGCTTCTCCAGCTCGCCCTCGCGGATCACCTCCGACGCCGGCCCGACCGACGGCCCTTTCATTCTGCCGCCGCCCGCTCCCGCTGCACCACCACCACCCCCTGGCCGCGCCACGCGACAACGACGCCGGCCCACCCGCTCTGTTCTGCCGGGTGCCGGTGCTGCGCGCCGTACTGTTGCGCGAAGAGCTCCGTTTATGGCTTCGGAGTCTCGGTCTGCCGCTCCACCTTGCTACGAGGCTCTCCGCCCACGCTGTCGCCCGATTCCCTGGTGCCAGACTGGGCTCCTCCCTCAGTTCTCCGCCCGCGTTCTTTAACCCACGCTACAGATCGCGCCCCCTGCGGGGGGAGACTTGGTCCGGCGAGGCGGAGGGTTAAAAAAAAAGAAATGAAACGAAAGGCACTACTTCTGCGGGTGCTGTGAGGTTTGCCATGATCGGCGCTAAAAGGAGGGACGGTAATTTGACGGAAAGATCGAATGCAAATTTCCGATTTTTCTCTCACTTACGGGTATGGACAACTGCCCTACTGGCTGATAACCGAATACGTGAGTCACATTTGCTCAAAAGTCTTATTTTCGAAGCGAAGTGAATCAAGGTACTTTTGTAGGCGCCGAAGTTATGGTGGCGCATTCATGCGTGCAGGAAAACCATCACGTGCAATTGCCAAAAAGTTCCGAGTTCAGAATGCAAGATGGAAAGAGTTTTTTCTTATTTGTTATTAATAAAGTATAACAAAGAGGCAACATCAAAGACACGCGACTACAACAGCCATTAACAATGGTCCAGGCCATTTGAGCAAGCTGAGCATTGTGGGACAGGATTTTATCTACAAAAGCCTGAGATACTGCAGTTGCCTGCTTTTGGCATGGGTGATGCGAACCCAAGTAAAGAGTTCTGCCTTACATTACACCACAGTGCAGAAGTCCAACTCACTCCTTAGCAACCAAGGTCATTAGTCAGGGAAAATGGGCATTATTGTCCATGCGTGTAATCATCTATTGTTCATTCACATGTAGAAAGTTAGCACCCACCCATCTCCTAGAAGAATGAAATATTCTAGGAAACATTAAAAAGGCAGAATATTTTCCCTAAAAGAGAAATAAAAATCTTAACAGAAACAGAAACAAAAGGCCCCTGGCTCCAGCAGATACTTTGGTGCTAGCTTACCTACAAGACAAAAGACCTCAGCTCCAGGAAGATGCAATTATCCTTCAGGGCAAAGCCATTCAGCCACAATAGGAAATTGCCCTTCATTGCATCACATAGCAAGATTCAAACAGGCCTGGACACAGACAACCTCAGCTATGACTGCATAGCCCCATGAAAGTCTGCAACCAATAGGATACCTGCCCTTGCCACAGGAACAGGAAGTTCAAAGGCATGGCCCAAGAGAGGGCATGAATGTATATATCTTTCTCCTCCATGTCTTCAGCTGCACCAGGACCATGTGCTTACTGGTTTTACTCCCTTAAACCATCCTTCCAAACAGTCTCCATGTTTCCAATGTTTCTCCCCACTTGGAATTGAACCCAGATGGACATTTCTTCCAACACAGAGAAATATAAAACATACATTTAGGCATATATGTAGAAACCTTTGTATGAAAACCCCAATGTTTGGGATTCCATTAGTTGCAGAGAATAATAACAAACTAAATAAACAAAGCAGTTGCCCTAGAAATGATAAGCAATAGTACCAGATTACAAAATAATGACAAAATAGCTGAAGTTTGTGAATATCATTTCCATTCTGTTTGAATCCTAAATGAAAATTAGCATCCTCCATGTCAACTACATGAGAATATCACTTTTGAATCATCTATGAATATAATTCATTTCAATTTTTAAAATAGCTTCTAAGATTAAGGAATGGCTGTTCCAAGAGACCAAGCATCTCAAGGGCAGCAAATCAGGAATAAGTATTTTGATCCCAACAAAGCTACAATATGTGAAAATTCCATGTCCCTCCATGTCTTTTGATGAAGTATTTCCATCTGGTTTAAATTTCTGAGTCTATTGCATTCATTACCCATGTTGGCTGTAATCAGGGGTGTCAAAACTGGCAGCCCGCGGGCTGGGCGCATCATGCACAGGCCATGCCCACCCCGGCTTCGCAAAGGTAAAAAAATGTTGCGATATGTCACATGACATGACGTGACATGATCAAATTTGACACCCGTGCTGTAGATGATGGGACCCCCCCTGCACTACAAATCCGGAGACATCATACTGGAGAATCCTCTCCTCTCCTCATTGGCTCAGTTAGGTCTTCCAGGACATCCTATCTCAGGATTGTTGCCAAGCTCCATTTGGTGAATCAACTGCAGCTACTCCCTAAAGATTTCTTTTTCTGTCAGAGTTCCGGGAATAGAAACCATTTCTTTTTTCTAAGAAACTTGAAGTGCCTATAATTTGTTGCTTAGTAATGTTAACCAAATCACGCCTCCTCTTTTTCCCCTCTGACAATACTTTGGGGCAATTCTGTGAGGGAGATGATCTCACCCTCCAAATGCAAATTTGAATTTGCCCAAAGTGTGATCTAGATATTACCTTGATGAAATACAAATGTTGAGAAATGTTAGGTAAAATGTAATCTGGTGCTTTCTCCTTGGGCTGAATCACGATGGCCGTATTCACATAATACGCTAAGCATTGCTTAGAAGGCAGAAGACTCTATTCAGAGAGACATTTATTTAACAGGCTTAGAGAAGCAGTTTACTCTTGTACCAAATGGGATATTTTTCCAACTTGATTTCCCTTCCAAGGACTAATCTAATTTTGTCTTGCTTAGTTTCTGAAACCAGCCAAAGTTGACCAAGTGCAGCCACTTATCAATTCTGGTGCTACTTACCCATGCTTCACTGAAAAAAAAATACACTATTGACCTGGTTCATATTATATACTAAATTATAAATTATAATTACAAAGTACAGAAGTTGAATATGATAGGTGAAATCAGCTAGTGTGATTTGATGAATTGGGCTTAGTATATTATATGAATGTATTCATAGTGGTTTGTAAATTGTAGTTTATGACTTTGGGCAATGCCTGCATTCCATTCATTTGTTTAAATATTTCAGATATGTAGTCTTGAATGGGGCCTTTTCATATTTGGACTAAAGGCAGAGTCCCAAACTATTGCTGGCTTGAAGAGCGACAAAGATTATTAATGATTACTTGCAAAAAAAAAGAAGTAAACATTTGGCAACCTTCAGTAACTCGGGCTACTCAGAGAACACACATAACAGAAGCTCTTGAGACAATCACTTTAGTTACTTCAGTTCTCTCTTAGGAGGCTGGGCATTGGATGGGAGGCTATGGGAAAGCAAAGGAAGGGAAGGGAAGAGTTTGTTTCCTGTTTGGCAAATCCAGCAGCTCCAGGCAAAGGAAAGAAACGAGGTTGCATGAGCAATGCCAAGAGTGAGAGTAAGGAAATATTATATTTGCAGGAACAGTTGTTGGTACATACTATGCCTTATGTGTGTGTATATTTATATGTGGGTATATTGTAGACTCAGCATAGCCATTTTCTGAATATATGCATACATTCAGGATGCATGGCCTTTCCCAAGACTTTCCTGTAATAAACTCCTGTTATTTTTTTTGTTGATATTTTCTGAATAAACAATACTAAAAACAAAAAAATAGGCATCTAATTAAGCAGCAGTGCAAATATTTATGAATTGTTATTTTTTAAAAAAATCTAAAGCTGCACCAAGTACAGTTGAAAGCATCATTTTTTGCAAGACTAAGAACAGCAGCAGATTCTCTGAATTCCTAACTGAGTTTGAAGAGCTTTATCTAGTTTCATGAGATAAAAAATAAATGGAAACACTCAAGATAGAAGTAGAAATTTCTTTGCTTAAAGCGGTATGTCACATCAACGATGTGATAATCAGCAAAATATTGGAAACTGACTGCAAAGTATAGCATGTCACTATAGAACCAAACTAAAAATATTAATTATTGATGCATTCCTAAAACCACGAAATAAAATCTGTCTGGGATTAGAAGGTCTTTACTCCCTATTAAAAGACAGGTAAAGAGGAAATCCAGTGAACTTCTAGTACGGCCAATGACTATTGAATTGTTATTAATAAAAAATTCAAAAACTGGTTACGTACCAAAGGTGCTTTTTCAAAAGGCAATTGGACTTTGTTTTTCCTTGAAGACGTTTTGCTTCTCATCCAAGAAGCTTCTTCAGTTCTGACTCACAACTGAAGAAGCTTTGTGGATGAGAAGCGAAATGTTTTCAAGAAAAACCTAAGTCCAATTGCCTTTTGAAAAAGAACCTTTGGGACAACCATGATTTGAATACTGAGAATCTCCATAGATAGTTTCCGGTATCAGTTCATTCCAGGTGAACATCAATATGATTTCATTTGATTGACTGAATGTCCAGTTGTTGTCAACTCTTAGCTCCCACACAGATTTTCTTCATGAATCATTTCATTAGAGAACAAAAAAAAAATATGATGTCATATGTTATGAGGAAATCGTTCTGTTGTGTAATGGCAAAATCCAGACATCATTTCTCAAGTGCCTCCTGAAATTAAACAAAGTGGATATTTGTTTGATAAATCCATAAACTGATTTCCTTTGGCCTGTCTTTATGAAGGAAAAAAAAAGGATTTTTGTAACATTTGCACAAAGGAAGTGGTGAAAGTTTAATTACCTAGAGTCTTAGACTGTGGAAATTCCTCTTTACTTCAGTCAAGCAGGCATTAACCAATACTGTTAAATAATGTCATCCTATGTACTAATATTTATCTGTTTGGCATTCCTTTCCTCTAAGCAATTCTTAAATGTTTCTACATTATTCTTACAAAACAATACAAATCTTTGGGTGGTGAGAAATAAGCCTTTTCCTGTAAGTAGAAAGTTCATATTATTTATTTACAACCTAATTAATAACATCGTTGCTGATGATTTTACCCTGCTTATAGTTTTATAGCTTTCAATGTAAGATATTTTTGTATTGCACCTTATTCATTCAATCACTCTGAGAATACAATTAGTGGTTACAGTTATCACTACAATGAATAGTTATATTAATACATACTGTGCATATTAATAAATTAATGTTTAGCATATTTGACCATTCCGTTTACTAAGCCTCGTTTGACCTACCAAGACTTCATATACCTGAAGTTCCATTTATTCATTAAATAGTTGCCATGATGAACGATCATCCTTACTAGCATAATGTTGGATTATCTTTCAGAATAATTTAAATTACCATACAGTAATACATTAATTTTTGCTTCCATTACGTTAACTTGTTGGGTAATGCTTTCTATTGCAAATGGAGATTAGCCAATATATTATATTAAAAATCAAAATAGAAAAAAATTAACTTTGTCTTTGTTCGCTTAAAGCTTTAATAGTTTCTTTAAATATAGCAGAAACTACATTTATCCCTCTGCAGAAAATTAGGGTTCTGTTCCTACTCATTTAATTCAATACCTGGTACTGCAAAGTTACCAACCAAATTTCAAAAGGCTACAGCAAAAGTAGTGAAGCAGAGGCAGGATGTGGATAATCACACCAGATAGACTCAGCTACAATTAATACCTAATACATAGCACTCATGCAGTCCCTTTCATTTTCTGAGTGTGAACAATCCACGTTGAACATCCATTTGGGAGCAGCTGAACAGGCAAATATATGATTTGATAAAGATATTCAATGCCACACTACCACTGCTTTCTTCTTCCCATCAGGAATGTGTCTTGGTGTATCTTGCTCCTTTATAGGTGAATATGACCCAAGTAAAACCACCAGGGCAGTAAAATTTTCAAATTCCACTGCTATGAGGATGCTTGGCTGGTCTCAGAAAGTTAAACAGGATTGGACTTGATTAGTATTTGGATAAGAGATCGCCAGAAAATTCTAAGATTTTAGGTTAGACTGGAAAATGCAAAAAAATGTAGACTATCTCCTGTAACAAAATTTGTTAGAAACCTGTCCAAGGTATCTCTTGGAAGAAAATGCTGAGCTACCTTCTAGAAGCTAGTTTAAATCAAGTTGTAGAAGCCTTAGTGCTCTCTGAACTTGGTTGTTTGATTGCAAACATCAATTACCTAACTAGTGAGCATCCTCAATACTAGTGAATGTGGTGGGGGTGCGGTTGCCTCCTTGGCAGTTCTTTGATTAAGATATTGTTTTCATCTTTAGAATTTGTTTCCTTGGTAATTCCTTGAATAGTGTATTGTGTTCTGCTTGATTGTTTGGTGTTATTCCCTATTTAACTGGGTGTTGGCTGCTGGAGAGGATGTGTTCTGGGTATTTTGTTTCCTTTTTAGTTTTTTTTTATTGTCTCTTTTCAACGGTGTATAAATGTGCTTTATCTCTATGTGTCTATTAATGGCTTGTTTGTCTGAGTGCCAAGCTTCCAAGAATTCTGTAGCATTTTTGGGTTTACTGAGGATGCTCAGTTTCCCAGCTGAAACTAGGGTTGGGTCTGTCCATGTGTTGAGAGATTAAAGAGTTTTCATTGTGTCTTCTGATTGCTAATTGGTGCTTGTGGTTATGCTTTGCTAGCATTCTGCCTGCCTGTCTTACACAGTGGCCATTACAGTCCTTAGACTGTATGTTGTAGATGACTCCAATTTTTTTCTTCTTGAGCTATTGTGGCTTTTGGTTTTGGTAAGAAGTTTTGGAAGGCTTTAGCTAGTTTGTGTGCTATGGTGATGCCACTTGGTTGGAATAGTCCATTGGTTGTTTCTGATATATTTCAAATGTACAACAATATTATCCTTTCAACAACTTATGTTGGTTGTGTGGTTGTAGATTGAGTGGTCAGACATCTTTGGATAAAGCTGCTTGAGTATCCATTTTCTTCGAAAACGTTGTATAGGCAGTCTGTTTCCTTTTTTTGTCTTCTGGGTTGCTGTAGTGCATTGTGCTTGTCTGAATAATGTAACAGCTCCTTTTGTGGGAGATTGGGTTGTTACTTTGGTAATGGAATATTTTATTAGTGTGGATTGTTTTTCAATAGACTTGTGTTTTTTAATTTGCTGTCATTTGCAAAAAAAATGTATAAACTTATATTAGACCTCTCAGCGACCTGCATGTTCAGCAAAATGAGTTAGTAGGAGTTCTCTGTTTGGTCAAACTGTTCAGATAATGAGCTTGTTGCAAAGTTGTATGTACTCAGTGGAAACAGACTGCCTGCTCCGCAGATAACAGTCTGTATTCATTCAGGTATAACCAAGATATAAATCATAATTAGAGCACAATATCTTACACATGTTAACACTTGCTTTTCAACCAGGCTGTGTCTGCCATATTGTAATCCCTCAAACTTTGGTGATGCTGCTGATATCACAAAACAATAGGAATGCCTAGAGCATAATTCTTTTGCAATTGTCCAAATTTTGAAAACATGTTTATACCATGATCTCACCCGTTCCTTTGTCAGCCTAATAGAGCGTTGGAATGAGTAAATTACGTGGCACTGAGGGCAAAAATCAAATCTTTTCTTAGTTGTGGAGGACATTTGTCTCAGGCAAATAATAATTCTTCCTCTATTTACACTACCTCACAAGTTATAAAAAAGATTTTGATGTTGCTGTGAACTCTTTGGAAAAAAGATGTGATACATTAAAATACTTTTTGACCATACCCATTAACATTAGGAAAAGCTTAGTTCTGTTTATACAGGTAGTCCTTGACTTATGATCACAACTGAGCCCAAAATTGCTGTTACTAAACGAGACAGTAGTTAAGTGATTTTTGTACCATTTTATGACCTTTCCTGCCACAGTTGTTAAGTGAATCACTGCAGTTGTTAAATTAGTAACACAGTTGTTAAGTGAATCTGGCTTCCCCATTGACTTTGCTTGCCAGAAGGTTCCAAAAGGTGATCACATGACCCGGGACCCTGCAACTATCATAAATATGAGTCGATTGTGAATTTTTATTACATGACCATGGGGATGCTGCAGTGGTCTTAAGCGTGAAAAAAAGGTTATCAGTCACTTTTTTTCAGTGTTGTTGTAACTTCAAACAGTCACTAAATGAACTGTTGTAAGTTGAGGACTACCTATAGCCTGCCCCTAGATTCATTATCCAGACATATGTCCTCTAGATCTTGAAGGATACTTTCACTTTGGAGGAACATGTAGTACTATCAATGTCTAATCTAATTTCTCCTGAAATATGAGACAGAAATAGTTTGCAGCCGCTGGGACAATGTGAAAGCACTACTCAGGGGAGCAGAACAGGGCAAACTCAGAAATCCTTTGTGATCTTAACAATGTTGGGAACGATGCTCGTTGCCTTTAGAAAAGCAAAGAAACGGACATCTTTACTAGGTATGAGGGTAGCCAGCTTGGAACGGTTTCATGTGTTTTTTAAAACCAGCCATTATTTTTGAGGCAAAACAACAACAAAGACTGATGGTTGAGAAATCCCCTTGTCCACAAAACCACGCAGGCAATTGAGATCACAGAATCTGGAACACAACACTTGGCTCTGCCCCTAAGAATGTAATGCCCTCAGGACAGGGGTCAACTATCTTTCGGAAGGCAAAGGTATGTGTTGTGTTTGGCGGCAGCAGCTGCGACAAGGGTGTTGAAGCAAACACGCCAACCAGCTTTGGGGGAGTTGGGGGGGGAGGAGTGAATGGAGTGACAGCTGAATCCAGAGCTGCACAAGCCTGGACACATCGGCAGCTCCACCCGTCTTTCCCCACAGCAAGGGAAACAGCCTCTCTTTCTGGAGAGAAAAAGGGTGTCCATTTGTCACTGTTTCCTACGCAGCCAGTCGATTTAGGACGTGGGAAGCCACCAGAGTCTCCTTGTGTTTAAACCGGGTGTTCAATGTTAAAAAAACAAACAAACAAAAAAACTACAACCAAAATACTACGTTCATGAAGAAACTGGATTAAGGGCAAAGCGCTTTTTAATTGTGAAGATCGTGGCTCCCTCCCTTGCCTGGCCAGTTCCAATATGTCATAATGAAGAGGCAGTTGCTGAGTTTTGATAAAAATAATAATAAGCAAGAACTGCAACCTGCAACAACGCAGGAACAGGTGTTGCCTTTGCATGGAGCTCCAGGCGAAGACTGGGGTGGGCTGGCAACAGCACCTGGGTGATTTCCCTCTCTGCCTTCCCAGAATGCTCTGCGGCTGCGGTCATGTTGCTGCCCAAATGACAAAAGAGCTGGGCCCTTGTCAAACTGTGGTTTAGGCATATGTAAACTCAGCCGCTGTATTCAAAATCAGTCTCGCTCATTCCCATGACGTTTGCTTAGAATTACATTAAATAGGGCGAAGAACCTATCTGTTACAGGTACTCCAATCTCACAACTGTAATTCAATAATTGAATCCACAGTTTTGGTCGTAAGAACTCGTCGTTTGCTAGGGGGTGTTTTTTTTTTGCCAGA
Source organism: Oxyrhabdium leporinum (assembly GCA_032468155.1). Taxonomy (NCBI): domain Eukaryota; kingdom Metazoa; phylum Chordata; class Lepidosauria; order Squamata; family Cyclocoridae; genus Oxyrhabdium; species Oxyrhabdium leporinum. The sequence continues at coordinate 167,682 of JANHFL010002738.1, read as the reverse complement.
AGCCAGAAGGAAATGCTGGTTTCTAGAAAAATAATAAGTAGATGTTGAGACTTTAGAAAGAGTGCACAGCAGAGCAACAAAGATGATTGGGGGACTGGAGGCTAAAACAAATAAGGAACGGTTGCTGGAATTGGGTATGTCAATTTAATGAAAGTAAGGACTAAGGGTGACACGATACCAGTGTTCCAATATCTAAGGGGATGTCAGAAAGAAGAGGGGGTCAACCTATTCTCCAAAGCGCCTAAAGGCAGGACAAGAAGCAATGGATGGAAACTAATCAAGGAGAGAAGCAACACAGAAATATAGAGAAATTTCCTAATAGTTAGAGCCAATTAATCAGTGGAACAGCTTGCCTTCAGGAGCTCTATCACTGGAGGTTTTTAAGAAGAGATTGGACAGTAATCTGTGCGAAATTTCTATAGGGTGCTTGAGCAGAGAGTTGGACTACAAAATCTCCAAGTTCCCTTCCAACTCTGTTATTCTGTATTCTATTCTGTATTTTTGAGTGCCTTTGAAAAAGAAGAAATAGAGAATTGCCAGGCTGCCAAGCAAGTACTAAAATCCAGCATCATCTTTACTGCTGAGATCTTTGGCGATGTAAGATTTGAGAAAAAAATAAAATATTTCCTGATAGTGGAGAACTGGGAAGAAAGATAAGTCCAATAGCTGCATGGCCTAAAGCCAATAAATAATGATTTGGACTCACAACGTATTTGTGCCCTTGTTAAGAGCACAAAGACTTCAATTGTGAAAGTAAATTCCTGATGGGAACTAATGAGATGACTTTATGACTAACAGCTCAGTTTCAAGAATTATTGCAGTAAGTCTGCTGTAAAATTGATGTGAGTCATTCAACATACTGTGACATGGCAGGGAATTCTGCTCCTTTAGTGCAGCAAAACAGGATTCTGGGCTATGCTGAAAAAGGTCAAACTTTTCTTTTAATGGTGCTGAGAATGGGCTATGTGAGACATGTGGAGAGATCTGCATATTCTGGCTTTTGTTTGAGAATTCTGCAAGTATAATTTTGATACTCTCCTTATTTGCAGGTGGGCAATCAAAGCTTCTGCAATTTGATATAGCTGCTACCAAACTGTAAATTGGAATTATCAAATAACGCAGAGGGTGATTATGTGAGCTACTGGTAATATTGTATTCAAATTTAATGAAGTGGCCACACTAACTTCTTTTCATCCTGGTGCTTCCTTCGAAGACCAAATACGTCCTTCACTTGAAAAAGTTACTCTCCTCATTGCAAAAGCAGGTGATAATACCACAGCCGAAGGGAGAATTGTCTCAGCCAATCACCACATCGAAGAAGCCATGGTCCATGGCTAGAAAAAGCTTTCATTCAAGAGCAGGGATACTAACAAATTACATCTAATCCCAATATATTGGGTTTTCCGGTGCTTCCCATAGGTTGCTGAGTTTAATATCTGTCTTTGGCTATCCAAAGGACAAGGTGGGGCAAATGTTAACATGCGCACACCATCACACTCAGTTGACCCAATTATCAGACTTGGATCACAGCAGGCATGATTATATAATCTCATATATCCTGCCATTTGGGTGTCATTGCAGTTTTCCGCAGATGCTGCTGGCCTCTTCCAGCCCAACAATGGGAAAGCATGGAGTAGACTGATGTAGAACAGAATGTGTAGAAAAGGAACATTCTACCCCCCCCCCAGGCCTCTATACAATAATTAAATTCATTACCGTACGCTGAAACTTGTGGCTAAACTATTTTTAAAAGAAATCAATTTTGCTTCCATGCGTTTCTGTATGACTGGAATGTCTCACTCAATCAGTATGCTTAGACAGTAAGTAAAAGCTCAGTTTGGGATATTGTGGCCACCAAAGCAGTATAGCATTAGATGTGTCTGGATGTATCTGCCATGACAATTCTCAATCTTGACATCTCATTGAGGTTAATAACATTGCCTACCAACCAACTCACAACCACTATCAGATTGCAAATTCTTTAGAAAAATCTTTAGAGATTTCTCAAGTGAGCAATCACCTAGCTGGACAATGTCCAGAATAAAAATCTACAACAGATTACAGATTAACAGAGTTGGAAGGGGCTTTGTAGGTCATCTAATCCAACCCCCCGCCGAAGCAGGAAACCCTACACCATTTCTGACAAATGGCAGTCCAATCTCTTCTTGAAAGTCTCAAGTGATGAAGCTCCCA
>JANHFL010002738.1:146367-165389 GCA_032468155.1 Oxyrhabdium leporinum | reverse complement strand
TTCTCCTTATTTCCAGGTTAAATCTCTCCTTGTTCAGTTTCCATCCATTATTCCTTGTCTGGCCTACAGGTGCTTTACAAAATAGCTTGATCCCCTCCTCTCTGTGGCAGCCCCTCAAATATTCAAACACTGCTATCATGTCTCCCCTGGTCCTTCTCTTCGCTAGACTAGCCAAGTCCAGTTCCTGTAACCGTTCTTCATATGTGAGTGACATTCCTTCATTTTCGCTTCCTAAGGTAGGGCCAGAGATTACACTGCTATTGAAGCAGCGGAAATGATGACTCATTAGAGATAAGAAGCCAGTATCCGCCTCTCATCAAGTTGACTGCAGAGATAAGGAAAGGTGAGGTTGGAAGTCCCCTCAACATTCCAGGAAAATGTGTGTTCAGAGTGACATCTTCTATTTTCAGAAGTGGTAATTGCAACTTCTCTATTTTGGTAACTGAAAGCAAAATTAGACATCTTTCAAGCTGAATCTTGTTAATGGACTTCGGAGTTAAATGAACTGCCAGTGGATAGAATGGTTCTGTGATCACATGAAGGAAGTTTCAACCTTGACAGATGATAACATTCCTGATAGTATGGTAGGAAAATCCTGTTTCAGGAAGGGCAAGGCTAGTGTTCAAAAGCACTTATCTACACCTTCTAAAGGTTTCTCCATGTACTGAAATGGCCCTGAAATCATATGGTGTGTGAACAGAGAGCCCCACCCTTCTATACTGTCTGTGCCAGTGATTCTTTGGATGTGTTCATGCTGCCAGTGTAGTAGCCATTCAAACATATAAAAACTCTTTAAGTAATTATATAGTTAAGTAATTGTGTTTTGCAGACATGTCATGAAAAAACTAAAATTTCCAATCTGCTGGGGGGCTAGAATCCTCTCCTGAGCCCAAGAAGTATTTATTCATGTACTCACCTGTCGTTGCCTTTGATCTACCCATGATTTACTTTTTTCACTTTTAATTCTAATAGAATCAGGTGGACGCATTTCAAATCCAAATATTAATTTTCAGCCTTCTGCCCCTGATGAACCCAGAGATGTTCCAAGTAGGTAAAGGTGATAAGTAGCTACTGGCCGGTGATTGTCTTTTGAATTTATGAGAACTGTAATCCTAAAGATCTGGAAGATTTATTCTCACACTGTGTGGATAAGATTTAAAGCACTAAAGATTTAAAGGTTGTTCAAAGATAACATTTATCCAGAGTATTAAATTTATTGTACAAAACACCAGTGCTGTGCTGAAACCTCCTATCGGCTCACAAGAGTCGATTAATTTTTTTTTAAATTTAGTAAGCTGACTCAGAGCAGAGCTCAGCCACGACACTTGGCATGCCAGTCAGCCATTCTGTGGCTGGTGGTACGGTGCTGTGGTAGCAAGAAAACTGGAAAAGCTGGCTCTTAAACATTTACCATCACACCACTGTAACGCACACCCTTCTGCAGCCAAATATGCAAGGCTATAGCCAGATCATCACAGACTGCATTGGGTATGATGGTTATACTGATGGTAATTACAATCTAATATACAGTACATGGATGACCATAAGCATAAGCTAACTTCGGGACATCATTAAGTTTAGGGGAGCGGCCTTTGCAGGAAGATCAGGAGGAAAGCTTCCAATCTTGTTTAAAAAATATAAAAAGAAACATCCATTTGCTATCATGTTCAGAACCAATATAGGAAATTACCATCTGTCTCCATAGATCACATGGGGATGCTTTATAAATATTTAGCGATGAAAGAAAGATATTCAGAAGCTGTACCATGACAATCCTTTGTCTTTATGGAATCAAGGACAGAGGTTTGGCCCAAAAACTCCACTTAGATTAAGAATTGAGTAATCATTGGTAAATTCTGCCAAAATTGTTCCATTTCTAGTTGCAGTTCTGCGGGGCACATTATAAGGACAGATAACAGCCTGCTACAGATTTAATGAAGACAGGATACTCACAAAGAATTAGAGTATATTACTAAAGGAACCCTTCTGTATTACCCATTTCACTAAAGCTGGCAAAGTGGGATAGAGTTCATCACCCCATTGCAGGTTAGAATATTTGTCCAGGTAGCCAAGATTTGACTACCGGTACTTTGCTTAGAGACTCAGACAATACGGTTTGGGAATATGTCTCCTATTAGGTCCTTTGACTGGAGGTATCCTAGTTTGCAAGAATATAAGAAGTACCCAAAGTATCTTCAGCATTCTATGAAGCTCAGCTCACACAGAAAAATGTGAGAACTCACATTCTTTATCATTGGGATGATCAAGTAGTGACTACCACCTTTTCTATGGTTTTATTAATATATTTAAACCGAGTCTTTCACAGGTAAAGCTTGGATTCCTTTACCAAGGAAGAAATATAACTAATTCCTTTGTGAATAAGGAGTTGTAGAATTAAGCATTGCTTTAGGGAAGCGAGAATAAATTTATGCAAGGATAATAACAGTGGGTTATATACTTTTATTTTAAAATGGATTTCTTAAAAATGGCAATTCACAACATAGACAAATATATGTAAAATTTGCATCTTTTTATATTTAAATATTTATATTTGCAACTTATAAAATCCCAAAGCAATCTCTGCGACACGCAACAACTATAAAATAGATATTTAAATGGTAATTTTTTCAGTTCCACCAAACTTACCTGTTTCTTTTCTGACGAACCCCTGATTAATGAACTTTCTTCACCAACTGTATAATTCCTGGATATTTGCAGTGTTGATCAACTATAATGAAAGTCAACTGAATTTTGATGAGCCTCGGGGAACAATTAATAGACATTTTTTGCTGTGAGAAAAAAAAGTTGATGACAACTTCCAAAGAGATGGTAATCCTATATCACCTTTTTATAATTAAGTTCTTCTGCATAAAGCTGTATAAGACTAGATGATATTTTTGCATGAACATAAGCAAGCAGCCATGTTAAGTACCTTAACATGTTATGTTTTAGTTTTTATTGTTAACGTATACATTTTGAAAAGTGTATTTGTTCTCTCTTATTCTGTGGTTTTAATTAGCTGGTTAGAAGGAAAAGACTTTTAATTAATTAGTTGCAGCTTGTGTACTGAAGTGTATGTCATGAAATGCCTTTTTCTACATAATTTAAAAATGTTTACATCTGGGTATTCTTTTTACAGAGGATCACATTTATTTTATGCCATGTGATTACATCCAAATATTCTGTTTTCGTTTCCTTTATTAAAGTTGCCTAATATTTCACAACAAACAATGTCTTTTGAAAGTTTTAGTCTCTGAATCAAAACTACAACTATCACCATGATGTTTTTGATGAAGACTATAAATACGTCAGATATGAACTTTATCCTTTAAAATCACAAGTTTTGAATTTTAAAGTACTGGAAGCATTCTTGTTTTTCTACCATATAATCTATTCTTTTCAAATTTGGATGAAAATGACCAATGGGCATTTTTAGATTTTTAAAGAAAGCTAATCCTCCATTGATAAGATTTTGACGAATAGTTCAAATAGGTTGTTCTAATCTAGCTAATAAAAAAATCTTAGCACAAGTGCTGCCAAAACTCAATGCTACATCTCCAGTTTCATTCTGAAATGACAACACTGCAACAGTCTGAACCGCTAACCAGACAATCACACTGTATATTTGCATATTGTGCAGATCCAGTCCCCCTAACCCCCCCCCCAATAATTCATCTTTAACATGAGATTGACTTTGATATATTGAGAATGTAGTTAAGATGTGGGTTAATATTTTTTTGTGTGTGTATGTCTGCGTGTGTGTGAGAGAAAGAGAAAGAGAGAGAGAGTATGGGTTGGGGGATGTGTAATAATCTGCATATTCAGAATTGGACCAGTAGAGAGCCTCTGTCTTTTTGAATAATGAGCAGATACTGCAAAAACAGAAAGTTGGGAGGAAATCTGGATCTAGAATGCAAAAATCCAGGTAAGTGCTAGAGAATAACAGAGAGACCCAAAGGGCTAAGGCACTCTCTTTGGTGCTACCTAGATCATCCAGATCTTTGCAGTCCTTTTGGGGGAGGTTGTTGTGTTTTCAGGTGTGTCTTGACTCCTGGCAACAATTTTCAGAAGTGAGTTGACATTGCCTCTTCTTATGGCTAAGATAGAATTATTGGCCTAAAAGCATCCAGCTGGCTTTGTGCCTAAGGCAGAGCTAGAACTCACAGTCTCCTGGTTTTTAGCCCTGTGTCTTTAACCACTATTCCAAACCAGCTGTCATATATGGTAGTTTCATTGATGTATCATTATTTGGAAGCATCTTGAATTTTGGACTCATTAATCTAATTAATCTTGAACTCATTAATATGGTAAAGATAGGAGACCTCAACTCCCTGGGGAGTTACTAGTCATAAGGGCAAAATATCTCCAGTGTCAGAAACAGTCTGTTTGTGAGTAACACCTGTTAAATAAGAGGGACAGAAAAATGTAACTATACTTGTGAATGTTAATGGGACTTTGAGCTCAATGGGTTTTTGATCAGGCCCAGCACACTTCTTATAGGGTTCTAATTGTATCCGCCATACTCTACTGGTTTGTGCACAGATATGAGGAACATAATTTACCATAGTACAATACAATTTATATTATAGGATCTTAATCTAGGGTAGGGGGAAAGGCCAGATGATTTTTATAAGCAAGAGAAATGGTGAATGTCCATGTTGACTTTGTCTTTCTCACAAGTAACATGAAAGGAGACAATGAAGGGGAGAAGAAGGAACCAAAATTTGTGTACTTCTGGAGAAAGAGATTAGAGGCAGAACTATAGCAGCTATATAGCTATATACTGTAATGCTGACTGGGTTGGAAAAGTTCCTGAAGACAGCTTTCACACTAATTTCTAAATTGGGTTTTGTAAAATTTGGTTGAAAACCACACCCTTCATTATGAATTGCTGAAGGGTGATTCCAAAAAATGACTCTAGTCTAGAACTTTCTTCCTAGTTTGTGACTTTTGGTTATTCCCAATAAATGCCTTGGTCTGTTCTAATTAGCAGACATAATAACTTGCATATATTGTTTGAAGTAAACTTACAGGAAAAAAGTTGTATACTCCTTAGAGTGAAATGATGAGTACCATTAGTTATGTATTTATAATGGCATATAAATCCTGTAAACGGTGTGCCAGAAAGCTTTCAAATACTTAAGAGCAGGTTGCCAACATCACAAAAAATCAGCACAGAGATAATCTCACAACTGCTCTAATTCCACAAAGCCAGCAATTTGAAAATTAAACTGCACTCCTTGTGGAGATGCCCAAGATCTGTAATAATATTCCTCGTGTTACAATTTGCTAGTCAAAGTGCTATAAAAGTTCGAGAATTATAATACTTATGAGACTAAAAATTGATTGGTTAAGGGCAAAACACAGCAACAATAGAGTAACTCAGTGGAAAATCAGGGTGGAATATCTTTCCAGGATCAGCATATTCCTTGTCTAATTTTTTATTATTTTAGATTTATTTATTATTTTAGATCTGTCTGTCTGTCTGTCTTTCTCTCTCTCCCTCTCCCTCTCTCTCTCTCTCTCTCTCTCTCTCACAGAATACCTAATCCTCTTACCTAACTCCCATTCTCCCCACAACCATTCTCTGAGGTGGGTTGGGCTGAGAAAGAATGACTGGCTCAAAGTCCCTCAGCCAGCTTCCATGTCTAGGTCAGGATTAGAACTCACATCTCCAGCTTTTTAGTCCAACATCTTCACCATCACACAAGACTGGGTCTCAATTGATGGGGTAGGGGTAGGGTTGGGGAATTCTTATTCCAAAGATAGTTTAGTGAATATATTAATGGAGTAGGAAGGAATAACTAATGAGAAGATAATCTAGATAGGTTTATGGAAAACATTCCAGTGTCAAGACTTACACTGTGTCTGATTTTGTTTTCTTTGAAATGTAGTAGGTTAAAGGTGTACAGTATAAGTTGTGGTTCTGCTTTTGCCCAGGTCTGCCCAGCAAACTGCCAATGCTTTGCTTGGGAGCCCAGTATCTGCTGTAATGTTTGCGTGCCTAATAAAATTACGTTCAAAGTTATTTGCTTGCTTTAAGTGAGCCAGGTTTTGCCCCCAGCAGAATTTTGGCTGAAACAACCAATGGAAAAATATGGGTACAAGCAGGCTACGTTATAAGCATTTACCATTTGTGACATTGGAGAATGCTAATCCTGACCACAATGTATGTAGTGACTTTGATTTCCATTTTTTTGTCTTTGTAGTATTTGTAACTGCATGGGATAGCTGTAATACTGGTTTTAAATCCAAAGGTACTTTTTCAAAAGGCAAATGGACTTAGTTTTTTCTTGAAGATGTTTTGCTTCTCATCCAAGAAGCTTTTTCAGTTCTGATGAATGGTGGAGGATGGAAAGATTTACATTCCTTGTAGACATCTGGTCACTAGGACTCTTTCTGAGAGTTATTGAGACCGCTTATAGGTAAACCTTTGAAATGGGTGTTCCAAAGGTACTTTGAAAAAGCAACTTTAGGGACACCCATGACCCGGATGACTGAGAATCTCTATAGACACTGGCTTTAAACTATAGAGTACACTTCAAAAAGTTGATTATGCTAAAGCTGACACATCTCAAATTGTTGATAAAATACGTACTGTACATTGCAAAGTTGTTAGGAAAGTGCATAATTTCAGCTGGTTACTAATCTTTCCATTTCTTAAATGACTAAGTGAATACATCAGGGTTTCAATCAATCAGAATAGAGCTGGAAGGGACTTTGGAGGTTTTCTAATTCTCCGTAATTCCAGATTGCTTCTCTCCTTGATTAGTTTCCATCCATTGTTTCTTCTCTTGCCTTCTGGTGCTTTGGAAAATAAGCTGACCCTCTCTTCTTTGTGGCAGCCCTTCAAATACTGGAATACTGCTATCATACCACTCCAAGTCCTTCTTTTCTCTAGACTGGCCATACCCAATTCTGCAACCGTTCTTCATATGTTTTTGTCTCCAGGTCTTTAATCATTTTAGTTGCTCCTCATTGCACTTTTTCAACACCCTCAAAAAAAGTTGCAATGTGAACTTAGGAAATATGATCACATGTAGAAGATGTGTTCAGAGACCCAGGTAAAAGAAAAAGAGCGCAGCTGCTCAAGACATCTTATCAGCCACTATTAACTCAGCAAATACAAGCTTGAAATGCCATTCTTATCTCCAACAGGAAAAAATAGGGTGCTTCTGAATGCCTTTTGAAACCTTGTTTTGATATCCCTCATTTTGTTGATTTTCATAGTACTTTGGCATGAAAAACATAATCAAATATATACTTGTGAAAGGCACTTTCAGACAAGACTCAAGATGATAATACTTGTATTAGGACAACATGTCATTTGCAAAAGGGTGTGTATGTGCACTTTCATTTGTTAACTTACACATTAATGCAATTTATATTTAAGCTACTCAGTTATGTGGGATAGTACCTGGGAATCTGCATATTAAGGAAGAAAAGAGGTATACAATTTCCACTACAGACAATTCTTGCTTTTCTCCCAAGCTCTTTTCTGGTAATACAGGGATACTTCATGATATTGAGGGAAGAGAAAAACAAATAGAGAAGGTGGAGAGATTGGATCTATGAGAGTACTAGAATGTCCTTGGAACATTCTAAGCATTATTATTGGGAACAAATTGAGACGGTATTTGTTTGTGGAATCATTTGTGTTTAAAATTGCTTTAATGTGTCAGCCCTTCAAGGTAGACCAGAGTAGGAAACTAAGGTTATAAATGTTAATACTACTTTTATTATGAGATTACATTGAATCTTACAAGTCTAAATATGTTTTTCCCCACCTCCCTCTATCTTGAGAACTAGGGAGGGGCTTATATGAGGTGCTTTCTCAAATTACATTTCTAACCCATAGTCAGATTTTTCTTTATTTGACTATTGTCCTGATTGTGGAGCCTCCTCTTGTTCCTCAAGGTTATTCCTTCTGTCCATTATGCAATGTCCTCTAGCTATTTAGGCCTAGATCTGCAAAACACCATTATACTAAGGTGTTTCTTGTGGTTTTTTTAAAGCAAAGGATGACCTTTTGTAATTGTGTTGATATATAAATAATGACTATCTATTCGACATATTTAGACCATGTGGCAAGTCAAATTCTGGTTTAACAAAGAACAAGCATCTGCTTGCATCCTTTGAGTTTCCTTTTCCTCTGAATAAGCAAAACTAACCTTGAATTCTCTATTCATTGCTTTGGCTTGGCCGGTGAAAACCATGGGCTTTTAATTGTTCCTCCCAGAATAAGTCAAAGGAGAAATTTCTGCCAAACAATCTAGGAATGGAATTGTCTATGGTCTGTAAACATTGCCTAACTAGGGAAGGAGCAGCTAGACACTTTCAGAAGAGCCTGTGCTGTTCATTTGTTAGACATTCAGAACTTGGTTAGAAAATCAGAATTTTGTTAGAAAGTCCAAACTGCTACCTATTAAGAAGAATATTTGTAGCTCTTAGGGTAGGAGTAAAGTGTCTTTGATGCTCTCTGAGCTTGGTTGGTTTTTTTGCAGACGTTTCATTACCCAAACTAGGTAACATCATCAGCACTGATTATTACCCTTGGTTGGGTAAGTGAAATGTCTGCAAGAAAACAACTAAATTCAGAGAGCACCAAGGACCCCTCAATCAGAACCGGGCTTGTCATGTCAACCAAACTATATTAGACTTCTAAACATGTTGTTTTCAGGAGAGAAGCATTTTAAAATTGAGTATCAGGAGCAGTAGGACTTATAGCATATTGAAATTTCCTTGACATACTGAAACACAAAATGGGGCACTAACTGACCATCAAAAGGAATTTTAAGTGTCCTTTGAGAGATTGGCAAAAAGCAACAATTTTCAGTATAAAATTGAAATTAAGTCAATAAGTGCTTGCAAGTAAATCTCAGTGGCTTGCTGGGTGCCACTGGACTTCTTAAATTTATTTGCTTAATGTTCCGTGAACATCCAATATTTCTCCCTCTATGTAACTGCAGAAAGAAAGAGAAGTTTTACTCCATAGAGAACACCCATTAACGAGAGGCTAATAATTTCACTTGGTAACCATAGGTAATGACAGAGAGCATTCCTCGCCGAGACTATCCACCAATTTATTCTGATGACAGAGTGCATTTAAAATGTGACTATGCAGCTTTCAAGAGAAAAAGAATCACTAACAAGCCAATGCATGTTTTTTCAATAGTAACCTTAACTAAAATCAGCAGGACTTGCTTCTAAATAAGTACCTGCAATCTATGTATTTTCAAAAACAATGTTTATAAGATTTGCTCTTTGCGGAGAGAGGTGTAGCAAGCAAAAGCTATGTAATAAATCCTGTTGCTACTCTGGACTTGGAAATGCTCACTAGGATTGCCAGTGAATTAACTGTGTTAATAGATGTCATTTAAAAGTTGCTTAGAAAGTAACATAGACTCTTGTTACAAGGAGGAGAAAAATAGTAATTGGCTGCTTCCACACAATTCATAAAAAAACCGGCCACACCCAACACTCCTGCTCTATTGCTGTAGCAGCTGCCCAAAGAGTCCTTAACCAGCAATTTACGTGCACTCAAGACATCTCCCTCTACAATTATCTAAAAGCCATGCTGCTTCTATGGGATCCGGCTAATTCATTCATCACTTTCCAGCTAAAGAACTGGCAGTTGTGATGTCACATTGTTGTCAACAGCTGATAATACAAACCACAATAAAAATGCTTTAGTGCAGAACAGAGTTCCTTTCAATCTTTCATTCTGCTCACCTATTGAACAGCATTCTTCATTTGTCAGAACATCCATTTTTGGTCTGATTCAGTGGAATCCACACGGTAAGGTAAAAAGGATGTTTATATGTCATGTTTGCAATAAAAAATAGGTAGTGTTTCAACTGCACCACCACAGACATCTTGGGTTTTTTTAACCAATTTTATAAAAAAAACAACATTCATCATAGGCTTTGTATAGATAAGTTTATGAAATATGAGACTTATATAGAATATACAGAATACAGCAGGTTAAAAAAAAGTCGTGTGTGTGTGTGTATGCATGCATGCATGAAATATATACATACTTGAATAATATTTGCATTAGACTAGTATATATACAATTGTAACTATTCATTGTTATAACATGTTTTGTCATATTTCTTTCACTTTTTGTTCTTTTTCCTTCTTTGACAATGTATGTATCTCCATTATTATTTTCTGTTTTGCTTTGCTTCTTCCCTTTTTTGTTATTAATTAAAAAGCAATAAAATAAATTAAAAAAGAATAACATTCAGCATTCATTGAACCTGATTATCTGAAAGCCACTCTACAAAAGACTAAGCAAGATTAGAAAACATGGTAATCCAAATATTATTAAATGGTGAGAAGGCAGAAGACTCCATGCCACTCACACCCCTCATCAACCCTGGTTGTCCTTGACCTCTCATTGACCCCTAAATAGTAAAACAAAATGTCTGCTAATGCTTTTCCACCCCTATTGACACTTTGGCTGAAACTGACTGAACGGTCTTTCACTGATACCAACAACTCAAGTAAAATCATAACAAATTCCCTCAAGATATGAAAACCTTTTACATATACACTAAAGATTCCCTAGATCCGGACCTGTGACTCAAAACTAACATCTGAACACACCAAAAAGATGATTATTTTATCCCACAAGGTGAAGATGGCATTTCCTCTGAACTGGGGACTGACTGAGCTCACCCAAGCTCAGCGGCTGAAGGCCAGCAGATCATGTTTGTGCACTTTACTAATGAAGCTTAAACCTTCCTATAAATATATCTAGCTTTGACTTTCAATACATGGCCAACTTTGATGTCCGTCTTTGCTAAGCTGTTCGTTTTGCTGTCAAATAAATTTTATAAAGGAAAATATTTGTAGCTCGGGGTTGAAATGAGGGGTCTTTGGTGCCCTCCGAGCTCGTGTTTTATTACCCAAACCAGGTAACAGTGCTGGTAAGGAGTGGAGTTTGCTGTCATTTTATATTCTAGTGGCTTACCATGTCATTGTTGGTGGGGGTGGTATTAGAGATTCTTTAGTTAGGCTGTTTACTGTTGGCTTCAAGAAACTGCCAAAGAAGCCAACAGTAAACAGCCCAACCAAAGAACCTAAGAGTCTAATACCACTTCCACCAACACTGACATGGTAAATGTCATGGATTATGTAACTCCAACTCTTTCTATGGGATAATCATACACAAAGGGAACAGGATTAAAATTCAGGAGTGTAGCCGTTTCCTCCCTTTTAGTAAAAGTATCCTTTTTTAAATCTAACCATTCTACTAGCTTGGGAAGATTCTTGTGTGATTTCAACGTTTGCGTTCTGCATCCTGCATAATCTTAATGAGAGGTGACACTTCGTTACTTTTAGGGTGTTGGTTTCTAACGTCTTAACTAAAGCTTAAACTGATTCATTGGTGGAGCTGCGGTGAGACACTGCGATCTCATAAATTGGCTGCTTCCACACAATTCATAAAAAAACCGGCCACACCCAACACTCCTGCTCTGTTGCTGTAGCCTTAACCAGCAATTTATGTGCACTCAAGACATCTCCCTCTACAATTATCTAAAAGCCATGCTGCTTCTATGGGATCCTGCTAATTCATTCATCACTTTCCAGCTGTTCAACCAGCAAGGCTTCACAGGACTCTTCAGTAATGAGTTCAGTGGTTCAGTAACCCACATTTGCCTTCCTTCCAGGAGGGTGAGAATCGCTAGCACCACTTTTGCACCAGGTAGGAAACTCAGTGTGTGGTTAATGAATCTTGCACAAGAACAGAACAGAAATGGTTTTTTTCCTGTTTAAGTTCTTGTCTTGAACTCATCTATTTAAACAACCCCATTTTTTAAAAAATAAAATAAAATAAAATAGTCCTTTAAGGGAGAAAATGGAATTTGGACAGGTGAGTAAATTACTCCTTCCATGAGTGCATTTTCTCAAATAAACTAGGTGGGCGATAGATTTGAGACATTTTAATATGTGAGACATTTAATGCTGATTCAAACAACAAAAGCATTGAGAAGCAAGGCCATTAACATTTACAGAAAAGTAGTCTCTTCACAAGACACATTCTTAGACCTCTATGCTCCATTCAGGACAGCCATTGTATTCAACCAATTACTTCATTCTGATTAACATGTATGTGCCAGTCAAATTGCTTGCTATACTGATTAAATGTATACTGCAATTTGCATAAATCTATACAGGTAGTCCTTGACTAATGATTATAATTGAGCCCAAAATTCCATTGATAAGCAGGACAGTTGTTAAGTGGATTTGCCCCATTTTATGACCTTTGCCACAGTTATTAAGTGAATCACTGCAATTTTTAACATGGTTGTTAAGTGAAATCGGTTTCCCCATTGACTTTGCTTGTTGTAAGATTGCAAAAGGTGATCACATGACCCCAGGATACTGCAACTGTCACAAATACATTCCAGTTGCTAACTGTCCAAGTTTTGATTACGTAACCATGGGGAGACTACAATGTTTGTAAGTGTGAAAAAATTTTCAGTGCTACTGTAACTTCAAACTGTCATTAAGGGAAGGGTTATAAGTCACCTGTACAGGGGCTTGCATCCCTGGTCATGTTAGAATTATCTTTTGCCTCTGATACTGAAATAAACTAATTAATGCATATTTATGTATACATGAGAATCAATGTCGGTTTTTACCTAAAAGACAGTTAAAAGTCAATATTAGAATTGCAGTGGAGATTTTGGATACTTGTAGCAACAAAATCAAGCTGCATTGATGTTTTTAGATGTGTAGAAGGCTTTTGACAATTTGAATCAGACCTTCATTTTCAGTTCTGGAAGAAATGAAGTTTGGAGATAATTTTATTACATGGGTGGTGACTGATTCACATGTCACAGAAAGCATAAAAAGTTATTAATGAGATCTAACAAAATCTTGTGAGATACAAAAAGTTTATTTTAGCTTCAGTGGAATTGTGAATCAAATGAACTCCAAAATCTTCTCCAATATTAAGTAATAAACCAGCAAACCTTGTAAAATTGAAAACAAAAAAAAAATACTTTGGGAGAAAGACTTTTCATTCTACGTAGCCTAGTATTTACTTGAAAAGAGTCTCCAAAACAACAGTACGGTGGTATAATTATTTTATTTCAAAGATGTAGTCCTTTGAAATCGTACTTGAAACCTTACTTCTTGATTTTAAACTGTAATTTATTCCTGCTGCTGAAAACTTATCCTCTGCTTTTTCTATATGAGACGCATATAAAAAGGAAGAGACTTTCACCATGTGGTTGCAACCACCATTCCTAATTATTTTATTCTTCATTTGCAGGTACCAATGCTCTTTATTTTATAGGACTCTCCAATGTTATCATGGGAGTCTCTCATACTTTCAGAACTGGAGGTCCTCTTCCTAAGTAGTTCTGTAAGATATTAACTCAGCTGCTCACTCCCACACAGACTTTTCTTACTTTATTTTCCAATGAAAAATGCTAACAATTCCTCTGTGTGGTACAGGCAGAGTGAATGGAGGTTTAGTGTTGGCATAATTTCAGTGGGTCACACAGGCAACTATTAATTGGGTGTAGTCTCAGAAAGCAAAACCATTCAGTAATGCTGGAATTCCTCAACAAAAATGTGGCTCTCAAGAAAGAAAGATGTTCTTAACAGGACATCTAGAACTGGGTGTGGACAAGTAAGTATGTTCCTGGAAACTTGACCTTTATTCAGCCTTGCCCCTGTCTTCGTCACGCCTTCTTTATACAAGGCATTCTGAGGTGCAAAGTTAATTCCAAGCTTCTCCAAAGGGCCTTGTTTGTAATCAAGACTGTTGATACCTCAGGTAGCTTGGCAAAAGGGAAGAGGGAAACTTAAAACATCAGTGAAAAACTTAAAATAAGACACCTGCCAACTGCTGTTATCTAGCAAAGCCAGTTGTGTCTAAATTTCAATGATATAATGAAATGTGCTAGACTTAACTGATTAATTTTTGTATGTGCTAGACTTAACTGATTAATTTTTGTAGGATTAGATCACTAATTCTGAAAACGTAAGAAATACAGTTGTGGTGGCTAAAATAATGTGTGGAGTATTGATTGTATTTTTACAAAACCCAAAATCAAACTATAGTTTATAAATTATAATGCCTAACACAAAACCAAACAAACCACACTGACAGAGTGTAATGTATGAACAAAACCAACATGTTGAGCCAAAATACCAGTTGTTTGTTTTAGATTATTAAGTTATGTGAACAATCTGCAAACTGAACCAACAGCTTTGACTTCTAATTGCCTAAAATGGAGATTCTTGATCAAAAGAAGTGGAGTGTGGCTCTTGCAACTTTCACCATATATTCCTATTCTACATTATAAGCAAGTCATAAAACTGTGTGTTATTTTAGTGTTCTGTTCTTGAGAATTAAAAAACAGCAAAGGACATGGTCACCATGGCCTGTAAGTCATCTCAGTTATGAAGATAACTTTTTCTGAAACCTTTACTTTTAGCTAAACATGTTGTGCAGTTAAGTAATGTTAGATTCTAGATTTAATGGAATAATGATGGGAATGGGTAGAATGGCTGTGGACATTCTTAAAATGACTCCGAAGAAGTGATTTGCACACCACTTCTCTATTATTCTCTACTGCTCCTTAAAAAGCCATGTATTTTTTTCAATTTCTCATGCAAACACTTGTAAAATTGTAGTTGCTCTAATAAATTGACTATGATGACTCTTACTGTGACAGTTATAATTGCTAAAGTGGCCTCATTCTGCAGCTGTTGTAGTTTCCTATTTCTGTGCCTAAGGCTGGAGTGGGGGGAAACATAGTGTAACTCTCCCATCTGGCTTCAGATAACACAAAAAGTCCAGATTTGGTCAGATATCTGTTACAACCAACCCAGGCTGGAAGGACATAAACAAAGGAACAAGTGTTTTTGTTCCCAGATTACTAATATTGATTAGAAAAGGAATCAAAGTAGCAACACGAGAATTCTGATGAGTGACGTTTAGTATAAAATGAGAATCAACTCTCTGGTATTCAAACAATTGTAATCTCACTTTCTCATACATTTACGGTGCATTAGAGAAGCAGCAGGCTCTTTGGATGGGTGGCAATTTGGGCTTATAAAATCTTGGGTTATAAGCCAATTTATCAGTGTGGGAAACATCTCTTGCCCTTTACCTTTTTATCCCAGTCAGACCTATGGTTTGGATCTGGACAATACACTAACCCTACAGATAATTGCTTTGGTAATATCACGTGAATATGGTCACATAATTTGTCTTCAATATTCCTAGAAACTAATCCTGCTCCTGATCTGCCGTGCTGGTGGAGAAACTCTGAAAAGCAACATAACTGTCTTTGGCACAATACACAGGGATGCTTTAGCAACTTTCAGTCAAGCAAAGTTGTAGCCACTCTCCAGGTCTTCCCTGAACACAAGGATAGGATGGAACGGAACGGAACAGAACAGAACAGAACAGAACAGAACAGAACAATCTGGAGATTTTCTAGTCCAGCCCCCTGCTCAAGCAGGAGACCTATACCATTTCAGACATGGCTGTCCAGTCTCTTCTTAAAAAGCTCCGGTGATGAAGTGCCCATGATTTCTGCAGGCAAGCTGTTCCAGTGAAGAGCAAAATAAAAATGCCTGTCTCAGATTCCCAGCTCCGTGTTCAATTATTGAAGTAAGGCTTCTTATCTATGGCTGCTGTACCCAGTGTTTTAGGATATTTCTGGAAAATGCAGAATAGTTGGAACACATTCAGCATAATTTATACAATTAAGAAATATAACCTTGTAAATGTAGCACAACTTGATCTAATAAAACACATATAAACAGATAACTAGGATTTGCTGCTAAGCGGTATGTGTTATCGGCATAATTCATTTTATAACGGCAATAGCTATAAAAATGTGTCCTTGAAATATTTTCCTTTGCTTTTAAAACTGATTATGCTCACCCATCATACCAAGTCATGTTTCCTTCTGTCAGGAATTGTTGCATGTATTGTTCCAGTATTGTCTGGGTTTGCAAACATACATGGAGATAGCTAGAGTACATGTATATGTAATGGCCCAGTACTGTATTCACTTTCATTGTATGATAGAATTTCAGCAGATGTGATTTAATCTCTCTTCCTAAGATGTAAAAAAAAAAAAAGCTGATAGTGCTAAAGTATTTTTAGAACTAGGTTAAGAAATTTGGACAAAATCATGCCACTCTTCCCTCTATATGTAGGAATTAACTGGATTGAACCTTTTTTCAAGGACGGATATTAGAAGACAATCTCCATTGCATCTGAGTGATGCCTAATAGAGCACAACTTGGGACACAGTTCTACCCTTCATTGCCTCTCTCATATTTTTTTCACCATTGGTCACCTGACCGCTCCATTCTGCTCATGAGATGGCAAACTTTGGTCCTGCTTTTGAGATAATAGGAACCCTTGTGAGTTAGAAAATGGCAGTCCACGTGGTCTTTGAAAAAAGGAAGTTGGCCCGGGCAGTTAATTGGTTTAATTGATTTATTACAAGTAATTACAGAGAGAATGTGAAAAAACGCGGACCAGCCAGTCTCTACCTTTCACTTTTCTATAGGAAAAGAAAAGAATGACATTTATAAGGAAGTTAAATCTTTCTCTTTCAGACACACGCCTACTTCAGAGTCCCTGGACCTAGCCCAGCAGTGAGAATCCCAGAGCTGCAGCTGACTCAGCCCCTGTGGGCTTGGCGACAGCTGCATTCCTAAGGCCAATCATCCTGTGAGCCATAAGTGAGGCAAAGGGGAACGGAAAGCCCAGGATAAACTTGTGGAAAAGGAACAGTAGGCTTCAGAAGAGCAGAAAGACAGCAGGGGACATATGTCACACAACAGACATATGCCAAGCTGACCAAATCTTGAATTAGCAGAGAGGAAATGGCACCAGGTTTGTATATTCTGTGTATATGCAATGGCCCAGTTACTGTAACTAGTTGGTGAATTTCACTCTGTAACTGATGATTGGAAAAATTATTTTTCTTCCCAACTGTTTCTTGCAAATGGATCTTCTGAAATTAAAGCTATGATTATACGCATATCTGGTCGGGGATGGAACCTACTGAATTGATTTTAAAAGCTGCTGGAAGAAATGGAAACCCAAGTTTCTGATTAAAAACAACAACTGTTGCATTGCTAATACACGTTTTGCAGGGCGGAAGCAACAAATTGGCCTCTTGTGCAGTGGGTTTTATTTTATTATGCACCCCTTTTTCTTGGGTTATGTACGTGTGATAAATTATGGGTTATGGGTTAGGTGTGCATGATAAACGGTATAGAAAATAGTACGAATCATACCGAGGTGAGAGTATGTCATGTCTGTTCAAGAGCAAACAAATGTGATCTTGGCCTCAAAGGTCAGAACCAGGTTTAATGCCTGAAGAAGAATGGAGTCGGTTCTTAATTTCTAATCCTTATTTGACACAAAGCTGAGCAAGTTTTCAGCTGAGAAATATTTAGACAACTCTCAGGATCCCCCTCCTCATCCTTCTCCCATAAGTCACAGTCACACAATACTCTTAACCCATTATCTTACTTGACTTAATATACTGAAACCAACCAAGCCCATTGGGCTTGTAATCCAGTTACACCCCAAAACATACACAAGGCAAGATTAAAACAAACCAAATTAAGCTGTAGCGTGAATGCACCTGCTGGAACGTTTATGCATCTGGTTATAGTATGTTGGGTGAACAGGTCAAGAGGTACCTAAGCCACACCAGCAGTTTTTTCTTTCTTTTTCTCTACATAATTTCTAAGAATTGTAGAAAATCACCTTAAGAAATTGCAGAACAGGAGACACAGGAATAAGAATTATTACTCTGGATTAAATAAAACATGATAAAAGAGAAGAGGATGCTACCCTATTTCCATAAGAAACATAATCATAGGATTTACAGGAAAGCACCTCCCCAAAGATGCCGTTAGAGGTAGGCAGTTTTTCCATGATATGAATACAGATAGTCCTCGACTTACAACAGTTCATTTAGTGACCAAAGTTACAATGGCATTGAAAAAAATGACTTATGACCGTTTTTCTCATTTACAACCATTACAGCATTCCCATTATCATGTGAGCAGAATTCAGGCACTTAACAACTGATTCATATTTGTGTCCTAATTTAACAACTGCACTGATTCACTTAACAACTGTGGTAAGAAAGTTTGTAAAATGGAGTACGTTTCATTTAACAAATGTCTCACTTAGCAACAAAAATTTGGGGCTCAGTTGCGATCGTACATTGAAGACTATGTGTAGTTTTGAGTTCCCTCCAGATCCACAGTTCTGGGGCGAAAAAAATCCGTGTTCTGAAGTCTCGAATCTCTGCCATGTAATTTTATCAGTGCTTCATGTGAGGCCCTCATGATATTTGGTAAAGAGAATAATGAACGCCAAACATTGGGGGCCCAAATCCCAAAGGTTTTTTTTTTTTAATTTATTTTTTTTACTCAGACCAACAAGTGTTTGGGAGTTTCGGGAAGGAAGGAAAGCAGCCGCAAAAACTTCCTTTAATGGGGTGGGCAATCCGAAAGCGATGCTTCAGAAACTTCGGTGCCAAGAAAGGAGCGGCAGGAAGCCGAAAAGCCGCCGACTGAGACCGATCCAGCCGCGCCCCACTTCGCTCAATCTGAAGGCAGCGGGGCTGAGGGGAGGCGGAGGGGTGGGTTCTGTTGTCCGTAGCTTGACCGGCGTGGGGGCGGCAGGAAGACAACCCACCGGCATCCAAGCCGGCTCGATCTCGTCTAGCCCTGAAAGGCGGAGGCGGCAAGCACGGGGGGAGGGGCCTGGGCAGGCTCAACGACCATAAATGGCGCCCATCCGGCTAGTTCAGCCGCAAAGCAGCACGAGCAGCGGCGGCACCCGGGCACTGCAGAGCCGGCATCGTTGTCGCGTGGCGCGGCGGCGGCAGCAAGAGCAGCAAGCGAGAGCGGGCCGGGAGCGCGGTTAGAATGAAAGGGCCGTCGGTCGGGCCGGCGTCGGAGGTGATCCGCGAGGGCGAGCTGGAGAAGCGCAGCGACAGCCT
>JANHFL010002738.1:105578-128594 GCA_032468155.1 Oxyrhabdium leporinum | reverse complement strand
CTGGACAACCTGGGGGTGGGGGTGGGGGGGGTGGCAAAGAGGAAAAAAAAACCACAGATAAATCAAGCTCTCAAATTTCTAGATTAAATACAGGCTCATACTAAACAATACTTCCTGCAGAGTATCCAGGTCCAGAATTATATTATATCTAGGAGATGTTCAATTGACTGAATAGCATGCTTTCAGAATTATATGTTCCCGTCTTCTATCATTTGGATCACCAACAGAGAAAGCAGAGATAATTAATGTTCCTGCCAGTATATTCTGTGATACGCACTATGTTTCTTGTCCTATTTTTTTTAATGAATGTTTAAAAATAAACCGCCCAGGTGTTCTCAGGTATTTTGATCAAATCCACCATCTCATTCATTTTGTAAGAGTGCTCATAATATTCCAAATGGACCAAAGAAATTATATTGTGCTGATGACATAAGGAAATTACAGTTTAAGAAAATATTATACATAAATCCATGCAATGGACCTTTGTTGGTTTTTAAGTAAAACTGGAGAAGCAACAGGACTCTTCTCTCCTGCTGGTTTTCAAGCAATTTCTATCTATAACCATTTAATCAACTCTTTACAATAGTTTATTTGTCACAGCAAATAAGCCTTTTTTGGAGAAAAAAGCAGCTGGGAAGGCATTTTGAGTTGGAAAAATATCTACAAATTTGGTAAGAATGGGGTTACTATCTAAATTAGACAACAGCTGGATCTGCAAAAAATTCATCATTAAAATGAGAAGTGTCAAAGGAATAATCGGAACATACCATTGTGTCTTTAAAAATGGTATTATTTCAATAAATATTTTAAAAACACAACCAATTACAATAACTATAAGAGAGGAGTTCACTATAATTTCATATAGGATTTGAAATATAGCGCTTTGATATCATGTTGAGGAATCTGCTCTAAACAATACAAGTTAAATTAAAACTTGTAGGAAATATAATGTATTTGGAAATGTAAGTTAGACAAGTACAAATTTTCCAAAAATATCTTTCATCTGGGTGAGATTTTTTTTTTAAATAATAAAATGTTAACAAATTTGATCCTGGTCACTTTACTCAGCAAAATGAAGGCTATCTCTGTTTCTGGTATATACTGCATAGACAAAATATGAATGCTTAGTAAGAATATTTTAACTCCCCTCACCTCCTGTTTTTAAATATTTCTGATATGGTACACAGCTAAGTTAATTAGGATACTTAAAAACTTTGCCAGTCAAAAGATATCAGTTAAAATCCTAAACCTACCGATTATACTTTTTTAGAAATGGATTGAAGTATAGCAGTACAACTTAGTGCTCGGAGCCCAACTAAACTAAATAGGTATATTTGTATACTAACATTTGGGGAAAAATCATCCATACAGGTAAGGTTCCAATAAAAAAGGAATCAACAGAAATTAAATTCTTCATTAGGTGATTGAGTGACAGGATTTTTAATATAAATGGACCAAACTGTCTAGTTAACATCCCTAGGCAGGAAAAATTCAAATGTTTACCAGGGAAGTTATCAACACTGTCTAAATGGAAGGCTTTTTTGGGGGGGAAAAATAAGTTCAAATGTAGAAAAGTAGGCAATAAATTAATGACCACACAATTTGATCCCTTAAAATAGTTCTTAAATGTATAGGTTTCTTCCTTGGGTGTGCCATTGTACTAAACAAATAATTATAGGGTTCGAGGTTTAATTGGATTTCCCCACCACCACCCTAAGGGCTAGTTCCCAGACTCCACAAATATGCCTTTTAATGCACTCATTTCTACACTGATTTTACTACAATACAAAAGGTATCCTTTGTGCAGCTGATAGAAAAAGAACAGCTGGGGCCACGGGAAGTGTTGTAATTACTACTGTATCATCTCTTAATTCTTTTTTGGGGTGTGTGTGGAGTAAGGAAGTGTTGTAATTACTACTGTGTCATCTCTTGATTCTTTTTGGGGGGTGGGGTGGGGTAGGGAGAGTTTACTGTTCCATGGAACAAAACTGCAAAAAGTTCCTGTTAAATCCTAAATCCTAAATGACTGTTAAATGACTGAATGGCCGGAAAATCAGAAGTCCACTCGTGTCTGCCAGTTTTATGGCTGTAGTTCTTTTAATTAAATTCCACTGTATTTCACTATTGAACTTCAGATCATGCCATCAGAATATGTGCTCTAACATGCTAATAATAACCAGTGCAGGATTGCTTATCCAATCTATCCCTCACAACAGCAGAATTACTTTTGACAGTGCCCTAGTTTTGAAGACTTTTGGCTTATTTACACACACGCTCACAGACACACACCTTCCTCCATCAGAGTGTTTCTTTCCTTAAAATCATTCAGCAAACAAAGAAAAGAGCAGAAACAATATGAGAAGGCCATCGATGATTGCATCACAATTGCAGAACAAGCAAGCTGCACAGCTATTCTATCTGCTCTTCTGTTAGAGCAGATCATAGAAGATAAAAGACCCATTTAATGTATTGCTCAAGAAAGACTATTCCCAATAGTAATGAAAACTACCAGAAGTTGGATTTGGTACATTTCTTTCAGCTGAAAATGGACTGGTGGTGGAGGAGGATGGGGAAAATATGCTAATAGTTCCATCATCCATCACAAATTGTCCTGCATAAAGATAATGTAATCAATGTCAATGTGATAGCACACTGTGTTTTGCCTTGTATGGTAGTCTGGGAAAAGCCACTTACATTTTGCCTTGTATGGTAGTCTGGGAAAATGCAGCCAGATAGAATGCTGTTATCATAGCTTGCATTGGAACAAGGTGTGTGGCTATTGTAAGAAAGACTTCTACACCGTTGGCTAACAAATGTAAGAGATACAAATTGCACAGGTCAAAATTGTAGAATGAGGGAGAAGAATGAAATATTCTAGGAAATATTAAAAAGGCAGAATATTATATCTCCAGGGATGAGAAAAGGAGAAACATGCTCTTGGAAAGCAGCCCCCACCTTTGTTAATAGCCCCAGAAATTCTGGGCAATCCAATCTACAAGAAAAAAGGCCTTCAGCTCCAGCCCTCACTCAAGATCCAAAT
Organism: Oxyrhabdium leporinum; assembly: GCA_032468155.1. NCBI lineage: Eukaryota > Metazoa > Chordata > Lepidosauria > Squamata > Cyclocoridae > Oxyrhabdium > Oxyrhabdium leporinum. The sequence continues at coordinate 125,554 of JANHFL010002738.1, read as the reverse complement.
CAGGACAAAACCATTAAGCCATAATAGCCCAACACCCTTTCAGAACACAACCCTCTTCATTACATCATCACCCAGCAAGATTCAACCAAGCCTGGGGCACAGACAGCCTACAAGGTTAGCTGGGCCCCCACAGAGCCCCCTGGGAGTCTGACAACTAATAGGATACATTTCTTGCAAGACCCAAGGGAGGATATAAATACATCTCTCTCTCTCTCCTCCTTCTCTCTCTCTCTCTCCCCCCCTCTCTCTCTCCCATGTGGTCATCTACCCAAAATCACACGTGCTTGGTGGTTCTGCTTCACCATTAAACCATCAGCCTCCATGTTTCTAGTGCCTTCCCACTTGGAATTGAACCCCAATGGACATTTCTTCCAACAGTGTGCATAATGTTTCAGTTCACGAGCAGACATGATGGCTATGAAGATCAGCTGCCAGCAGTAGAAATTTTTTTGGAATAAGGCACTATAGGGCAGATAAGAATCAGGATCTTCTACATGGTGTGTTGTTGTTCTTTTCAATTGCTGCCTCTTCAGGTCAGAAGGAATGCTTCTAATAATCAGGGACCGGTGGGGTTACAGCAGAAATTGGCTTTTCAAACCTGAAATCTTGGAGAGGTCATATTCTGTGAACCCTGAGAGGCTTGCACTGGAACAGGATAATCTGGTCTCTCAAAAGAAAGTTCCTTGCACAATGTTGAGTATAAAGCTGGCAATACTTCACTGAGAAAGACACATAACTCTTTCAGTCTCCTGGATTGCACTCAAGAAGAGTAATTTTCAAAGACAGTCTTTCCCTAGTATGGCATTCTTCCGGTGATTTTTGAACTACAATTCCTATGAACTGCAGAAAGCATGTTCAAATGTTGGAAGTGGACTTTAAATGGTATGGAGGACATTATGCTGGGAGGCTGCTCAAACAAAATATTTCACAAACAGTTAATATTATAATGCATGACAGCCTAGAATCAGGGGTGTCAAACTGGCGGCCCGCGGGCCAGATGAGTCACACACAGGCCACGGCCACTCCAGCTCCGTGAAGGGGAAAAACATTGCGATACGTCACGTGAAGGCAACATGATGCTGCGAGTTTGACACCCGTGGCCTAGATTAACACAAGAAACTATTTTTTACAGAATCAGACCACTGACTAATCTGAGTACTGTAAACACCGTAGTCATATTTGCAAATACAATCATGTAATTCATAATCTGATGTATATACTTGGCCACATTGCAATAGAGGATGAATTCTCCCCTTTGTTATAAAATACATCATATTCATACATCTCAAGATCCCTGCAAAAGGAGGCAATCAGAGATCAAGAAATCTTGCAACCCCCTTTTCAGAAGGGACCAAATGTTTCCTTCACATGAAAAGAAAGATGTCTTTAGTCAAGGCAATTGAGCAAGGTCCTATTTTTACAGGACTTCAAAGGGAAATTAGGTGCTGAACTAGTCAACAGATTATAGCTCTCTCCTATATCACCTGACAATAGCTGAGAACCTAAAAGGAAATGATCAGGTGAGAGTGCTACTACGTTTCTTAATTAATGATTGTGTAACACACCCAAATGCTAGCCTGTAGCTATTTCAGCATAATTGTATGTCATTAATGCCACTTTATGGAATGATACTGAATCATGGACATGTGGAATGAAAGTGGATGTATTTTGTAGCCTATTATTCTGAAAATGACAAGAGAACAAGTTATTTTTGGGTCTCTCCTATAAGTATTAGATAAGATGCATTAGATTTTGTGCTACCCGATACCGCTTAGCAGTTACCAGCATGTTGCAACATCCCATACTACATAATGTACCATGGAATAATGGCTACATAGATTAGTTACTGCAGGTAAAATTGCTAGCTCACATGAATCACACCTTCTCATTCTTCAGGCATACTATCAAAGGGTGGAGGCTTACCAGACTGCAGGCATTTTTTTTGAACTCAGGGTCACTGACTCAGCAGTCGCATAATACATCGGGTTATGCAATCTGAAATTCTTACCTAAACTTTCCAGCATCCCTACAGGTTGAAAGGATCCTTGGGATTTAGTTTTCTATAATGATGTTGAGTTTTTCTTCAGCTGTCCTTAACTGTTATCTATTCCTGATCTTTTCTGTTTTGAAATATAGCAGCCTTCCCCAAAATTTGGTAAACGTACAATTGTACTATTGATACAGATATGCATTTTAATCTGGCTCTTCCCATTGTTAGCCTGTGTATGACTAAAGATTTTTCCACCAACTTCTCTGTAGAACCACCAGTTTTCCCAGCAATTCTTCCAGTTTATTGTGTCCCAGGGAATTGCAGAGTATAGAGGTAGCTAATGACAACATTCAGGCATACTGTAGAGGTGAATTTTGTTTTCAGAAATGTGGATTGATTTAGAGACTTGGTTATATACCTTTGGTATTTAATTCCGTAAATACCATACTGAATATCTTAAGTACTTTTTAGAAGTCCATATTGAAAAATGCTTAATTTTCACACTGAACTTCCTTTGGCCATTTCAAGCAAGTTGGTAGGCCTCATCACCTACCTTCAAATTCTGCTTGCCTTTGAAACATGACCTTCTTTGAAGTAATATGAACAGAAAGCTCTTTACCTTAACAGGAATCTGTTGTATTATCAATACACCAAAGAGGAAGGAAATAGTTTGCAAGTGACATAACAAGAGCCTCCCTTGGCTATGTACACAAGCTGCAGGTGAAACAACTTTGTCTTTGTCCTTTTTCAAAGACATTTAAGCCTCTGAATCTGCCGGGGAAATATTTAATTGGAAACTCCCAACAAAGTAATTCAAAAAGTGAAAACTGTCTTTCTTCCTTTCATGCATCATTAACAACAGCAACTGTGCCATAAATCCAGCTGATATTTTCAGATCTTAAAGCAGAAACATACACAGTAGAGATAAAGTTTAATCTCCTTTTTGGAAGGAAGCCAGTCTTGGGAAGTACCTCAATGCACTTAACAAATAATCTCTAAATAATTTTTCTGCCTTCAAAAAAAATCATATTCATACTGCTGAAAACTGAAAAAGGCATGGATGGCATAGCTATCATACACCAAATTGTACTGAACTTTAAGAAGTCCAGTACAAGAAATCAACATTAAGTTTAATTTAAGTTTAGTAGTATTACAAGACTCAATATTATTCGAAAGACTACAACAGAGAAACCAGAACTGCTGATGAAGTGGGTCATTTTTGTCAGATTTGTAGAAGAATGTGTAAGCAAATAAAATGCAATATAGATCATCTGAAGTCAATAGAAAAGTATTAATGGACACTATTCATTTAGTTTTGAATTTTGCCATAAAGAACTGCAAAGACAAGAGAAAGGCCCAGTAGCATATACCAGCAATCCCAAAGCTAAAAACAGCATAATCAAAACCAAAATGTTGCATTGCAAACAATCTTTTTCAATTCCATGAGACTGAAAATGTTTCTAAAAATAAAGTGGAGGAGGTATACATGTACACATGTATATAGAAGATTTTTCCCCCTAGCCAAATCAAAAGTCTGACTAAGTAAAATAATGACAAAAAAAGCAACTTTAGTCCAACTTTATTAATGATTCTTAGGATATTTAAATTCTGCAGCTCTAAGGTGCAGCACAGTTTCATTAATGGTTATTTGACATCTGAATTGATTGATTAATGGCAGTATGTTTTAATGAGTTGATACTATTACTCATGTTGGACATTTTACACTGCATCTGATGAAGCGGTACTATTTCCAGTCTTACAGTTTTATTGTCAAGATGCTTCTTCTAATGTTATTCCAACGATCTGTAACTTGAATCTGTTAACTCCTCTGAGGCAACAGAGAATGATACTGCTACAGAACTCTGTGTTGTTCAATTCCACGTTAGATACTGGGTTAAACAATATATTTAAGGAAGGATTTAGACAAACTACACAAACTTCTAAAAAAGGCAACAAGATGTTTGGCGGCAGCGGCACAGGGTAGGGTGGGCTGGGGTGGCGGAGGTGGGGGGTGGCTAGATATAAGTCCCAGAAAAAGAGTTCGAAGAAACTGGGAATATTTGGTGTTGAGAAAAGACAACAACAGAAAAGGGATATGAGAGAATTCTTTAGATACCTGAAAAGATGTCACACAGAAGAAGCTCAATGTTTGCTCTCTCTTGATACTGCATGTAGGACACTAAATAATGGATTAAAGATATCAAGAGAGAAATTTTGATTCAATTGTTTTTGGGTTTGGTTTTGTTTTTTAAAAAACTATCTTAATTGTAAAAGAGGTAGTGAGCCTCCTTTCACTGGAGATGTTCCATCAGAGACAAGATAAACATCTGCCAGGGATAGTTTGATTTGGATTCCTGTAATGAGCAGGGATTGTCTTAAGGACTTAATCAGCTGTTCTAAATACATTTTGAAGGCATAGTCCTATAGCGTAAACCAAACTAATTTATTTCTAGCTCAGCTGCTCTATAACCCCAAAAACATTTTTCTTTTTGCAATGGTGCAGTTGCATAACTTTGTGAGCTGTCATTTCTCCACTACAGTTAGAAGGAATGTCTACCTCATCTTTCCCTTACCTCCTAAGCTGCACCTACTAGGTCCTAAATCAACACAGACTGGATTTGGTAAGGATGACATTGACAAGAGTGTTCTTTGTTTTCTCTCTCTCTCTCTCTAGCAGAGGATAAGCAGGCATACAAAGGACCAGATTAGTTAAGAGGTTGTGTGTGTTTTTTTATATTTCCTTTCTTTCCTTTTTATGTGAACTTGAAAGATTTGGCTATAGAAGATAGCAGATTGGAAATGTCATATGGTAAATTCCATTACTACATATTACTATTTGTATGTTAATAACTAGTATACTTCTTGCTCCCCTCCCCCCAATCTTCAAGACCAATAAAACCTTTTATTAATTCATTGATCGGATTCATTGATTTGGGATGTGCTTTTTGAATACATTTTAGATTATACATATGGTTGTTATATTTCCTGGGATCTCCTCCATAGAAAAAAGAAACTTCTAATTTTATAATTAACCTTTTTTCCTGGATATATTCAAGCACAATCACTAATAATTATATATTATGATGGTTGAATAATTTCCATATAAAACTCAGCTTCTGGATCTCTTCCATCAGACAGGTAGCTGCAGACAGACTTGGTGCGCAATCTGGGGGTCCTTCTGGACTCACCACTCCTGCTCAAAGAGCAGGTGGCAGTTGTGGCTAGAAAGGCCTTTGCACAGCTTTGTGTTGTGCACTAATTGTGACATTCCTAGATCAGGGGGTTCTGCTCATAGTCACTTATTCCCTTGTCACCTCCAGACTGGATTACTGTCAAGCACTCTACATGGGGCTCCTTTTGAAGAGTGTCCAGAAAATTCAGGTGGTCTAGAATGGAATGGAATGAACAATTATGTGTACTTCCAGGATCAATTCAAGATGCTGGTTTTAACCTTTAAAGCCCTTCATGAAATGGGACCAGGTTATCTGAGGGACCATCTCTCCCCAGTGACATTTGTCTGTCCCAGGAGATCTGGGAGAGAGGCATGTTGCTGGTCATGTCTCCTAGGGATTTGACAATTCCCAGGAGGTGGACCTTCTCTTCTATGGTGCCTGCATCATGAAACATTCTCCCCACCCCACTTCCTAGTGTGAAGTTAGCTCCATCCCTCTCAATGTTCCACAAGTCCCTCAAGACTTGGCCAAGATTCATGATGGCACAGTGGTTAGAATCAGTATTGCATGCTAACTCTGCTTACACTGCCAGGAGTTTGATTCCTTCGATCCTGACTGGCTCAAGGTTGACTCAGCTTTCCATCCTTCCGAGGTTGGTAAAATGAGGATTCAGATTGTGAGGACAATATGCTGCCTTTGTAAACTGCTTAGAGAGTGCTGTAAAGCACTGTTAAGTGGTATATAAGTCTTACTGCTATTGCTATGTCATCAAACTTGGAGCTCCCAGGGCACTGGTGATATTTTAAGATGGTTCATCATTACAATTAATACTCACTTTCTCCTGTGCTCTTTATATTTTAAATAAGGGACATTTTTACATATTCATTGTTTTATTTAATTATTGCATGCCACCCAGAATCATTTTTAATGAGATGGGAAGCTGTATAAATTTGATAAACGAACAAACATACAAATAAAACCAGGCTGCCTATACTCCTATCATTGAATTGTGTGCTTTGAACAATTCCAACTTTGGTCATGTTACACACTGAGAACATCACAATTGATTTACTCCAAGTTAGAACTGTTTTTTAATTAATCCTTTTGAAAAAAAAAGGTCACTTTGTTCCATAACCCCACTATGTTATTTTTGCATAAATTCTGTTTACCTGACTGTATCTTGTTTTGTCTCACCTATTCACTAAGTTTACTTTACTCATAAACCTAACCGCAACTTTTAGATGTGACTGAGAAGATTGTCACAAAGGAGCTTTTTCAAAAGGCTATTGGACTTCCTTTGATTTCTTTGTTTTGTCTTTAATGAAAAAACAAAGAAAGTCCAGCTATCTTTTGAAAAAGCACCTTTGTCACAACCGTGACCTGGATGACTGACAATCTCCATAGACTGAGAAGATTTATTTATTTTTTTAAAATGAATTAAAATTAAGGAAAAATCTCTTTCAACAATCTCCTCAGTCTAAGCAGTATCTGGGAAGTTGAGTCATCCAGTCATCAAAAAGATGCCAGGAGTGTTTTAACCAAAAGACCAATCTGGCTACTTGAAAAAGGATTGCAGTGTATGGATATTACAACAAGGGTAGGATGGTTCATATTTTGAATTAGCAGAACATATGCTTTGTCTATTACCACACAAAACTGGATAATTAACTGGAGAAGATCGTTCGATCTTGGCCAGGGCAATTTGCTATAGGTGCAAGTAGACTATGATTGGCTAAAGAGGAAGTGGAAGATTTTTTTCAAAGATGAATTCTGCATTCAGTCTTGGGGGATTTGTCACGTGTCATATTGAAAGGAAGTACAAAGACATTGAAAGGACATGGGACTAAATTGGGAAGGTGCAGGGAAAGAGGAAAAGGCATTGCAGCTGCCTTCTAGGGAATGTGCTAGGATATTTCCTAGGATTAAATACCTACAATTTAGTTTTACATCAGCTTCTGACAATCTTCTATGTAAAGTCCTTCTAAATGGAAGTCACTATTCAGTTGTTGACATTAAGAGCTTTGTGCAAACTCTCACTAGTAGGGGGTTTTAGGTAGAAACAGGATTGGAAAAAACTGCCATAAATTGTGAAATTACTAAACAAGTACATGTAGACATAAGGAGAGTAGTTTGTTTATAAAACCGTTTGGTGAGGGGGAAGACAAGCTAATAAGAATTTGCTGTATCACATCTTTTGTGAGTTTCTAAGTGTGGGGCAAGATCTAACTGAAAACAATAAAAACCATTTTGATTATTATCAAACTATTAAAACAGATGTGCTAATTAACTTAATATTTATTCAACAAATTGTGGAAAATAATTGTTAACAATTACTGGGGATTTCTTGAGTTTGAGAAGTTTTGAATTAAAAATTTCATAGTCATCTCTTGGAAACACAGAGCTGTTTAAACTCAGTGGAAAGTGTTACGCAAAAAAAATAATAATTGAATTTTGAAGACATTTTCATGGATTGTGTGCTTTAAACATCGCTGGTTAAGAAGCAACCTTTAGCATTGTTCGGAGACACTATTTTGGAGCAATTTCCAAACAAATGAGGAGGGGTCCTTGGTGGTCTTGGAAAGATGTTGTGGTCTCATAATCACTAAATTAAAAGCACAATGAAGACAAGTGCTCTTGAAGGAGAAAAGATGTAAGAACAAATGGTTCAAAGCTGTAGAAAATGAGATATTTCTTTTTTTTTCCTCTAGGAAGAAGGAAAGATCTTCAGCATGTTAAAGAGCAGAGGCAAAACCTCTTGAATGAGGGATCCCCCCCCCCAAAGGAGTGTAACATCCCCTCCCGGTTTGTTCTTAATGTGGAATGTGTGCTATGAGAACAGACAAACAAATGGTGTTCTCTTCCCACTGCAGCAGATGCCTCCTTCCTCCTCATACACAATGGGTGTGTGTCTGTTTGAGTTTCCATATAACCACACTATTTTGTTCTGCACATGCACACAGAGAAGAAAGAGGTTTAAAGCAAACAGGACAGTTTTGTTTTCTATATTTCAGGATCAAAAAAATCAGCCAACTTTCTTCCCTTAAAGCTTAAAAAGAAAACCATTTGCAGGACCAGGTCTGGATATTTGAAGGGAGAGAAAAATAAATTCTCCACTGGCATCCAGATCTCTAAATAAATTAGGTAAAATTCATTTTGCTCCACAGTAAGACAAAAGCAATCAGTGCTCTGTATAAACTTCAGAGTGATAAAGATCACTGAAAATTATTCTTCTGTGTGGTAAAAAAATACAATAAAATGGCAGAAGCTTCTGCTAATGCATTACATTAATCATCACTTATCCAATTACAGGCCTTGGAAATTCTCTGCCTTTTTAACCTTTGTATCTGATAAATGACAGCAAATTATTTGAAAAGTAAAATGGATCTCTGTGATGCTAAGGCCAAAAGATATTAAAGCAGCAATCACTTTAGTAAAAGCAAGAGATGAGTATGATTGAGGTATGCTTCACAGACAGGCTTAGCTTAAAGGCTAATTTGACAAATTTCATAACTATTTTTTTTTGTTAACACTGAATTTTAACAAACTAAAATTAAAACTTGCATGATAAAAGAAAGAGATTTTTTTCTCTAGTACCGATGAGTTGGGATCTAGAATAATGTATCTGAAAAATCCTTCCAGGCTTGTCTGCTCCCAGCAACATATTCAATAGCAAATATTCATGACCTATCTGAAGCTGATAGTTCTTCTTCCTTTTAGAAGGGAGGTGATTTTTGGAAAAAGAAAAGTCCAAACCAACTTCCTTGGCTTCCTGGTAATAAGAGATTATGTTAGCAATGTTCAAAGCCATTATTCTTGCTTAACCATTGAAGAGATGCTACAGGGAAAATCACAAGAGATATCCCAACTCTTGAGGAAAAAAAAACAACTCAATTAGGGCAAGTTTTAAGAATATTTCCCTCCCCACCTCCTGAATCCTGGCCTGGCTATAGGTGTCTATATCAGGGATAGGAGTAGATGCATCAGATATTCCTCTCCAATGCATAGATAATGATACTGACAAGTTGGTGAGGACTGGATCACCCTGCAGTCTCAGAATAATACAAATAGCTCAAATAGGGTTTGACCCAAGCACAAAATCTCTGCTCCCAGCAATGTGTGGCTCTATCCCAGGGAAAAGCATAGCAGAGCATTTGACAGGATGAGGCCACACCCGAAGGTGCTATCACAGCTCTGATGATGTATATAGCTGATGATCGATATATCTAAAATTAAATTCATCTATGCACACTGACACATGCATGGACACACATATATAATAAAAATAATGCCACATACTGAAGATGCATTTTCTTTTTTCCATAAATATATGGGCTGCATTTTCTTATTTCTACTGTTTATTATCTAATGAAGGAATATGAGGACAATCTGTCAATGGCCGTTGTATTACCATTTGAAGAATTCCACTGTAGGACATCAAATAACCAGCATGAGCAACTTCCAGACCAAAGAAATTGATGGATATGATGGAAAGCATAATTAGGAACACCCCTAGGGTTAAAACAAAAACCAAAACCCTTATTTTAGGATAACCAGGAAATTGTTATTGCCATTTTTAATGAGACAGAATTAGAACAATCTCACTGAAGGTTATCATATTGGGAATATCTAGAGGGGTCTTAAATAGCCTGTTCCAGAGAATAGTTCCTTCTCTGTTATTGCATAATAGTATAAACAGATAAAATGTCCATGTTATTGCTTGAATTATGTTCTGTCCTCTCGCGGAATCCAATCTGAGTCAGTGACAGGGACCAGAGATTGAGTCTTCCAAATCACTGCTGCCTTTCATGTAGTTTTCTTAAGTCACAATATGGAAATGGTTACCACTGCTGTCTAGGATTTTTAACCTTCTTTATTATTTTTCATATTAGTATATAGCCCCGTGAAATGTCCTTGTAAGCTACCATCTAAGTATTATCCAGACCCAACCCTGCTTAGTGTTTTGTTTTGTTTTGCTTTGCTTTGATCAGAGAACACCTGTTATGCCATTTGGCCATTAGGATCAATCATGGACCCAATTCACATTTTCTATTTGCCCTATAGCTACTACAGGCTACCTACTATTCTTGAGTTGAGGAAGAGACAACATTGTCCTCCATCTACTACCAGCCCATTATACTTATTGCCAGACTTGTTGTAGGTCTGAAGCTCTACTTTTCTATCCTGAGCAGTCTTTAGCCCTTTCAAGTGATTGGTGTATTGTGCTTCATTCAATTTAGCATCATCCTCATGGAGAAAATACATGAAAACATAGGACAATGTTTCTCTGGAGATACTTCCTACAACTTGCAATATGAATCAACAGATAACAACCATACAAATTCAGACTCTAAGGTTAGACCTTGTTTCTAAAATCTCACCATACTGGATCAGCTTTGCATAGAACAAAATCCCATAGATTCAGGAAAACTGTTTGACAGCATAACCCTTAAACATCTTTAAGAATTCTGGGGAACCGATTCCATTACAAAAATGCTAAAGGAATGAATGCTGAAGCAGGAAAAAAGGATCCTTTTACATTAATGGCGTAAGTTTAAATGCCACTGTTATGATTTCCTAGGCTTTTTCTTAACAAAGAGCTATTAGCCTTGACCTGGATTAGGCCTTCAGCTGTGCTATTTTCTTACTGGAAATCTTCCAATCCTGCCATTTGTGTCTGGATCTCAAGTTCCACCAGCCGAGTCTTCTAATTCCAATGCCGATGCACCATTATATTCATGAAATAGGTGGTGGGTAAATTAAAAGTCTGCCATTAAATTCAGTGGAGTCAAAATAGCCTGGCTCTTTTTTTTTCTTTTCATATTTTCATAGCAGGAAGCCACTGCATATTGATCTAGATCAATATAAAGTCTAATCCAATATAATCTACAATGGTTGGGATTGCAGCAAGCTATTTTATGGCTTGTTTAATTTGGATTTAGCATGTTGTATAAACCCAGCAATTGGGAGTGGGAGTTATGGGGTAAAAGCAAACCATGGTTTAACTCAGAGTATAAGTCCAGTCCATGCCTGGACTCTAGGTGTTTTACTGATCTTATTTTTATAGTTGAAACTATATTAGAATCAGAAAATGAGCTTGAGGGAAATAAACAAGGAAAAGCACAATGAGGCTTGCAAGATTGACATCAGCCCTTTGATATAGACTAGATCAGGAAACAGACTCCACTGGAAAAATCAACCATACTGCATCGAGATAGGATATAAAACAACATTTTGCAAGTCTGATTGGACTTTACCTCCTTTTCTTCCCAGGACTTAAGAATGTCTCTGCCTCCTTTACTTACTTAACAATTCCTGCCTTTTCCCCCTCAAGCTTACTTTCTTAATGCTCTATTACAGAAACTGAACTTAGGACTTCCAAATGCAAAACAAGCTAAAATTTCAATGGTAGCCAGTTGCATGCTGGAACATATAATACAGAGTCACTGCAGTTCTCATTTGCCCTAACAAAGGCACAGGAAAAATGCTCCTTTCCTCCCCCCCCCTTCTTCAAACTACAGTTCAATTTCATCCCTTAAAACCAAAAGTACTGTAGTCTGATGGGCCACACTGACAGATGGTGCCTAGCTGAGAAAGGTATGGTAAAGGAAATCTTAGATATCATCTCAAAGCAATTGCCTAGATGGCAAAGCAACTGTCATCATGTGTTAAATGGCCCGGTAACTATGTCACATTATAACATTGGCAACTAAATAAGTGTATTTTTCCCTGAGACAGAATCACAGAAGATTTTAATAAACTACTCCTCTGCCCCTCAAATCATATCTGACTGAAAGGTGTTATTCAAAAAATCAAAGCACACTTACCTGTAGGAAATACAGAAAGGACTTTGATTAAGAAAACATCCATTACTCCTGGAAGTGTCAACAGTCGAATAATTTCTTGGAGGCTAAAAACACTACTGGTCTGGGATGTTCCTAGGGGAAAAAAGATAAAATATTTTGCAGACAAAGATAAGCCTTTCAAACAAAATAGTATAAAATGTTTTCTAATTATATGGACAATTATGTGCCACGTAGTTGCAGATGTAGTAAATAGTATACAATAGTAGATGTTGAGACTCTGGAAAGAGTGCAGAGAAGAGCAACAAAATGATTAGGGGACTGGAGGCTAAAACATACAAAGAACGGTTACAGGAATTGGGAATGTCTAATTTGATGAAAAGAAGGACTGGGGGTGATATGATAGCAGTGTTCCAATATCTAAGGGATTGCCACAAAGAAGAGGGAGTCAAGCTATTTTCCAAAGAACCAAACAATGAATGAAAACTAATCAAGGAGAGAAGCAACCTAGAACTAAGGAGAAATTTCCTGACAATGAGAACAGTTCAATGGTGGAATGGCTAGCTTTCAAAAGTTGTGGGTGCTCCATCACTGGAGCCTCAAAGAAGAGACTGGACACTTACAGCCCCTTGTCTGAAATGATATAGAGTTTCCTGCTTGAGCAGGGTGTTGGACTAAAAAGCCTCCGAAGTCCCTTCCAACTCTGCTATTCCGTTAACATAGTGTGACTTTATGGCAATCAGTTTTGAGAATATTCTGGGATACTTTTATCATTGCTTGCAGCTACATAGGTTGCCATGTTTTAATGGGATGGTGATGGAAAGATTAAGCTTCTCCTTTTGGTCTTACAGTTCCGTCCAGCCATGCCAATACTGTAATTAGTTTTAGAAAAAAGAGGTGTCAGAATATGCTGTGCTGGTTCCCCATTTCTTTCCCTCTGGACACCTTAAGAATTTTGAAAGAAAGTATGGATGTTTTCATAAAATGGCTGCAATAGGCAAGTTTTTCCAGACATAAAATGGTTACCGCTGCACATGAGAACAGTCAGATTCTTCTATTCATTAGAAAAAAAAACCAGGTCAAGGTTATCATGGTTTTATCTTCTGGGGAGATGGATACAGTACCAAACGAAGTAATGGCCTATGCCCCTTCCTCTCTTTTTATTTCTAAAGGATGCCAAGGGCACCTGAGACATACTTGGAAATAAAAGGGGATGCTTAAAATTGGCATTTGCTTTGCGGCAGGCCAGTGTCCCATTTCATTTGTCTACTAAAAGAATCTTTCCAAAAGATTTTTGTCTAGTGGAGCAGAGGAGCAGAGGTGTTCATAGACGCTCTGGTGCATAATGCTGGGGAATCAGACTCTGCAGTAAGCATAGAGGATAATTTGGTCCTTCTGAATTATGGATAACTTCCAGGTATGTTGGTATAACACTGTAATGCCCATATTCTAAAGTCTCTTTCTGTCTCAGGTAAAATCCGTGTAAATGTCTAAATTGTGAACAATTCTTTTAAAAAAATAAATATAGTACATCTAATTTATTTTTATGTGGCATGTGAGCTCAGCATCTTTAGAATAAATATATGTGTATAAATGTTTTGAATAAATCAGCCTCCTACAAAGTGGCAATTTCCAAATGTGTTGTATTGCAATTGTCATCATTTCCATCCAATATGGCCAACACTATCTGAAGATTTGGGAGTTTAGTCCCTCTGATCAGGAAAGACTAGATATAAAGAGATGCCCAAATCCCTGTTTCTTTTCCATACATAAATACTTGAAACTTTACTTTCCAAACATCTGAAGCTCAAGAGAGTATGGCTTTTTGAAACGCAGTGTACACAGAGAACAAGCACTGCACAACCAGCAATGAGCCCTAGAACAGTGATCCCCAGCCTTTCCAGCTCTGTGGACTAGCAGTGACCCGGGGAGGGGACAGGAGAGGGGATGGTTTTACAGGCACCTATTGCTTGCGCAAATGGAGCTTCACGCACTTGCGTGCTCACCCACCCCTTGCACAGACCAGGGGTTAGGGGGCCCTTGCTCTAGAATGAATCCATTCTATTTTCCTCTTTAAATAGGTAATGAGTTAAATACATTTCATGATAGCCTTTATCTTCCATTCTTCCTTACTTCCCTCTATTGTGTTATGTATGGTGCAAGTCAGATGTCAAGCCAATATTCAATAGCTCTACTTTTATTTCACTATATTATGTCAAATGGCAAAAAAGCAGGAGGCTACTGATTTTAAAATCTTTATTAGGGCAAATCTTTACTGTGACCCAAGTCACAAAAGTAGGGTAGTTGAGTTCTTCACACTACCTTTCTTCGAGGAGGTTGATAAAACAAGCTTAAAAAACACACACAAAGGGACAAGAAGGGGGGGAAAGGCCATTCCAGGCCCAAATCTGCATTTAGTCATAAAGTAGTCTTGAGATAATTTATGGGAATTAGCTGCAGATATTCAAATTAGACCGTAGTATATTCTCAAGCAGCTTCAGATCATATCCAGAACTCACCCACGTGCTACTGGGATGAAGAAACAAATCATATCCTTTTTTAGTCTGCAGAGTGTGAAGGACTCCAAGTCAAGGGAGTCCAGTCTGCTTACTGCTGGGGTAAATACTTTAGCATAACACTGCTCACAGATGTATACCTACCAGCCAGTTAAGGATTGCAATACATTAAAGCCAGCATTTTTTTCTCCAGGGAGAACAACAAAGCAATCGCACTTCCATCTACCTTGGGGTTAAGCTGAATTTCCCTAAACCTGTGCCATGCAGTTGAAATGGAAAGCACCCTAACCTAATTTAGAGGACACTCACAGACTAACCCCTAAGGGTTTTAGTTCAGACTTTCAGGCTGAAACATTTCGGGCTTCCCTCTCCCTTCTTAAAGTTCAGATGTGGGAAGCACTCACCCTGTTGTGCTTCATTTCTCTTGGACTGTGGCTTTGTCTGGGAAGGAATACAAAGAAGGGCCATCAAGGCACAGGCAAGGTATCCAGCTACTGCAACATAACAAGGAACAGCAACACTGCAAATAGAGAAGAGATAAATGGAACTACTGTGTAATTAATACTCAGGTAGGAGCACAGGGGGAGGCCCCTTTTCCTTATGTTTTCACCCTTAAAAGCTTTTTGGGGGAAAGTGTGGGGAAAGAGTGGGGAAAGAAAACAAAACAAGCAAATGACTGAAGTTAAGATGGTGATGAAAAAAATAATTTTATGACCAGTCTTCCCAATTACAAACTTCGCAGGTCTGTAAAGCAAAGGAAAACTGAAGTTAAGACCATAAGAACTGTTGCGATTTCACTGAGTGACTGCTTCCCTTAATGACTGAATTGCCGATCCCAGTTGTGCTCACTAAACAAGTACTACCTATAGAAGAATCTGTGATTTATATAGGATTACAACTGAGGAAAGAGAATGTCTGAACCTCATTCTGCAAATGGGTTAAGGTGATTGTTTTCTTGTGTGAATCCACTATGTACATGACATGCATTTATTTCAGTGCTATACACTGAGATCTTAATTCAGTTGCACGGGAGGCTGGAAGTTAGGCTGCAAATCTTAATTAATAAACCCAACATTGTTGAACTGAATCGGTCTCATTTAATAGAAAACTTATTTAGAACAGTGCAAATTCGAGTCAGCTCAAGATTTCAAATTTATCTTAACCCTAATTCTGCTTAGAGCAGATTCCTAACTGTTATCTTTGATAGGTCCTAATAAACATACTGGGGCTGGATTGACACATCACCCAATAGCTATACTGTGGTATGTTTAATTTTGATTTATCATGTTCTGAGAACATAGTCCCTGTTGATAGCTTACTGTCTTGAAGGAACAGTGGCTTATTTAGTAAGATCAAACATGGTTTATTTGCACTATGTGTGGCTCAACCCTGTGCATACGATTTTACTGTAACTGAAAAATTCCTGTTTCACTTGGTTCTGATAAATATTTCTGCTGATCTTTATTTAGCATAAAATAGGCTTGTGTTTACATTTTACATTACATGCACTAATGCAAAACAAACAATGAAATGCCAAATGCCAATTATAAATAGGAAGAAGGAAGTTCAACTCCTAAATCTTTTCTTTTCTGCAGTCCAAAAGAAAAAAAGAAAAAGAAAAGCTTTGGGAAACAACTTGGCAAACAATATTTCTTTTCATGGCTTTTAGAATTATGGGAACTGAATGCAATACTTCTGAAAGGCACCATGGTTGAAGAAGATTGAATCAGTTCCCCACACTGTTTGTGGAAAATTGTCTTAGCATTGGTGACACCCATTGACATTCTAAGTCTTTGCATATTTTAGATGTTCAATGCTGCTGTAACTTAAATGATTTCCTTGTTCCAGTGGAGAGATCCTTAACAGAATAACAGTATTGGAAAGGAGCTTGGAGGTCTTTTAATCCAACCTCCTCCTTAAGCAGGAGACCCTATGCCATTCTGGACAATTGACTGTCCAAACTCTTCTTGGAAACCTCCAGTGATGGAGCACCCACATCTTTTGGAGGCAAGGTGTTCCACTGATTAATTGTTCTCATTGTCAGAAAATTTCTCTTCAGTTTTAGGTTGAATTTCTTCATGATAAGTTTCCATCCGTTATTTTTGCCCTGCCCACAAGTGCTTTGGAGAATAGGTTGACTCTTCTCTGTGACAGCTCTCAAATATTGGAAGATATATTATTGAATAAAAAAAGAGACTTTGCAGCTTCTCTTTCTTCTTTATAGCTTCCAAGGCCACAGTCCCTGTGGCAGTGGAAAGCATAATTCATGATTACTGAATAAAACTAATTAATTTCTTAGTTATTGCTATGCTGCTGTCAGTCACAGGACAAATTATGCAATATTATCAAACTAGGCCCCTTTTTAAAGAAAGTTCAACAAGTTTTAAGTCAAATGAAAGTGTTGCTTGACTGGCATCAAAGATTTGTATTGCTGCTAAAACAAGATAGTTAAGCTTGGTAATGTATACAAATGAAGAACTTCAAAGGACAATATATACAGTACAATGGCTGGAGAGAGTAATCTAAACAGTCCAGAGTGACAGAATGTCTGATTATATGGTAATTAGATCAACTTTCAAAAAAACTCAAGCAAACAAACATTTCAACAAACTGGATTTTTCTAAAATAGGATCAAACCAATACGTTCTAGATGTCATAAGCCTCAAAATGAATTAATTATTTTCTTGTACTTTCCAGTTTGAGCAAGAGAAAGAGATAATTAGTCCATCTGTCTATTACTTTAACCCTGTACTTGTTTTAATTTGCCTAATACAAGTAACTATGAGTCTAGAGTTTAATTTGTAAATATTTAAGTGGGTTGTATTATTTTTATTGGAATATAATTGTATAAATAAAATAAAACCAATAGAAATGAAAGCAGGGACTCTGTAAAGCTAAATATTTAAGGGTCTCAGAAACACAGATTGGAGCCTCATAAAAATATTCCAGCCCCACTAAACTTTTTTCAGTCTTAATTGTATAATGAAACAGAAAGCAGACTATAAAGCCACTGAATGTTAAATTTAAGAGAATAATGTTATACTTCAGTCTGCGATTTCCAGCATCATGTTTCATCTTAATAAATCTTGACTTTATCAATATGTTGGAATTTTCAGAAGCAAATGTGAGTTGGACAAATTAGTCCCAAAAGTCTCAGATTTTCAGATTCACATACTGTACAATATACTTAAGTATCCATTCTTTAATAGCACATGGGAGCAAAAATAATGTGATCAAAATTTTTAATTCTTTTCAGTATTATAAAAAAACGGAATACTTTCAGCATTCCTTTCTAAAGAAAAAAAAACACTATTTCCATACTATTTCCATGAGTGGGATCTGGGGTTGTTGTATTTATTTTAGGGTTAAGTGTTAGGTGTTGGCTTTCATTATACCATCATCTCTTCCTTTGCCTACAATCTCCCTGGCTTCTCCTTTTGCAAGTAAATCACAAGCGAATATATCAGAAGACAACTCTTTCAATGAAACTCTTTGCATTGCTGCAGAGTGATGGAGAGACCTACAGACAACAGAAAAAAAGCAACAACGGTTATGGAAAGACAGCAATAAGGATATCAAGTTAAGATGGTGGCTTCAACCATGTGATCAACCTGTAGCTCCTAGGCCAGAAAGGACCATGGCTACCAAAAGCTACCAAGCATATTGCAAAATACCCATTAACTCAGAAAGATGGGAGAAACACCCGGGGTTTAAACTCTGAAGCACAGACATAGAAAAAGGACTGTGAGTTCTTTGTACTAGGCAGTGCAAAGCACACCAAGTACTCAATTTGCAAAAAGCAGAGTATCATTGCGTAGGCTTTATTCTTGCCTAACCAGGAGGAGCCTTGTGTCTGAGCCTTCTGCCATATCAGGCCTGTTCCCGAAAAAGGGCTACCGTCTAGAGAGGTGAGATTCAAATCTTACACTTGAGAATTTTGCAGGACAACATGCATCCAAAAATGTTACAAAACACATCCTGGAGCATGCTAAATATGATGTGGAAAAGAGAGTCCTCTTTGAAAAACATTATTAACTGTTTGGAAATTAGAGGAGTGATCTGTTGGCAAATCTGGTTGAAAACAGTGGCGTTTTGCTTCTCTCTAATTCCCATAAATTCTGAATGGCATTTGCCTTTCCAGTACTTGCAATGGCCATGCTATTTATATACAGGTAGTCCTCAACTTACAACTATTTGTTCAGTGATCCTTTAAAGTTACAACAGTACAGGTAGTCCTCGACTTGTGATCACAATAGAAATTTATGTTAAGTGAGAATTCGTTAAGTGAGTTTTGTCCCATTTTACGACATTTCTGGCCACAGTTGTTAAGTGAATCACTGCAGTTGATAGGTTAGTAACCTGGTTGTAAAGTGAACCTGGATTTCCCACGGACTTTGCTTCTCAGAAGGTTACAAAAGGGGATCCCATGACCCTGAGAAGCTGCATTGGTCATAAGTATGACGAAGCCAAGCATCTGAATTTTGATCACATGATTATGGGGATGCTGCAAAGGTTGTAACTGTGAAAAACGGTCATAAGTCACTTTTTTCAGTGCTGTTGTAACTTTGAATTGTCACTAAAGGAACTGTTGTAAGTCAAGGACTACCTGTACAGAAAAACGTGACTTATGACCTTTTTTCACACTTACGTCCATTGTAATATCCTCATGGTCATATGATCAAAATTCGGGGGCTTAGCAACTGGGATCTATTTATGACAGTTGCACTACCCTGGGGCCATATGATCACCATTTGTAACTTTCCCAGCGAGCATCTGACAAGCAAAGTCAAAGGGAGAGGGGAGTCAGATTTGCTTAAGGACCGCACGATTCACTTAACAACTGCAGCAATTCGCTTAACAGCTGTGGCCAAAATGGCCGTAAAATGGGGCAAAACTCCCTTTCTTAGTAACAAAATTTTGGGCTCAGTTGTGGTTGTAAATTGAGGACTAGCTGGAAATTTTTTAAAGGAAGGTTATTTTTTTTCTTTATGATTTTTTTTTTTAGGTGTTTAGGAGTTTTCTGAAGCGTATGCCATTTTACCCACCGAGATACAGAGATTAAAAAAGTGGTCTCCTGTTGACACATATTTTACTGCTGTGTACATTCAAGGAAAGTTAATATTGACTCCTTCCCAAGTCAGCTGGCACAGCTTTCATCTTATTGGCAGACCTCATTCCTTATCAGTTGTACAGGAAACCCAACTGCAATGACTGATGATTGTGTTTGCAGTCTCTGGCAAAGATTGTGCTGGAGATTATAAAGGTACTTAATGACATTGGCTTTCAGAATAGCATACTTGATTATGGACATACCAGAATCTTTGTGTTTGAATACTGGGCAATCTCTCCAGCCATTCAAAAATAGAAAATTACTCAGGTATACAGTTTCCATAGGGGTGTGTGTGTGTGTGTGTGAGAGAGAGAGAGAGAGATTGAGAGAGAGAGAGAGAGAGAGAGAGAGAGAGAGAGAGAGAGAGAGAGAGAGAGAGAGAGAGAG
>JANHFL010002738.1:61036-77225 GCA_032468155.1 Oxyrhabdium leporinum | reverse complement strand
GGAAGGAAGGAAGGAAGGAAGGAAGGAAGGAAGGAAGGAAGGAAGGAAGGAAGGAAGGAAGGAAGGAAGGAAATCTCTGGTTGAATTGGAACTCAGATATTCAAACTGACAACGCCCACGTTTCCTGGTCTCTCCACAATGTAATTGTTGTCCCACTCACTGGACTGTCCTTAGTTATTTTCTTAATATCCTACAACAGGGGTGACAAACTTGAGTTCACTGAGTTCATCAGGGTTGTGTTTGACCTCGGGGGGGGGGGCAGAGGAGCATGGCCAGCTTGATGTCACTCGCGTCGGGGGTGCCTGTGGCGGCCCAAGCGCTCTGCCAGCAAAAACGGGCTCCTGAGCTCTACTTTGAGCTGCAACAGCCTCCTGCAACCCTCTGTCAGCAAAAACGGGGCTCGGGGGGGCACCGCACAGCCCTCACAAGCTCCATTTTCGCTGGCAGAGGCACCGTCAACTGGTTCTTTGCTGTTTCCAAGGCGGCTGTGCAGGACAGATTTAAGCACCCCACAAGCTGGATCCTGCCTTGAGTTTGACATCCCCCCCCCCGTTCTACAAGTTCCTCGCAGGAGACTCCACTTTGTCATGAATTGGGGCACTACTCATTAGGATGACAGTAAGCAACTTTTACTCTTACACTAACTTTTTTAGAATTGCCACTCTTGTCTGTGTTATGGAGGTTGAAGCTATTTCACCTGTGGTATTAAAATGCCTGCTATGTTCACAACGGAGGTTGAATCTCCAGTGGTCAGTAATTTTAACTGCTTCTGTGATTACGAGATTGCTACTCTTTTTTTTATACATAATATGATCAGTTCTCAGACGTCTTGGAGAAGATTGCAAAATTTCTATCAATAGCTCTGGCTTAACAAACCCACCAGTGTCTCCTCTACATTATTAACCATTTCAGGATGTTTATGCCATTTCCCTCCTTCGACTTATTGTATTTGTTGCACTTCATTTTTATGTTGGTCTTGGACTGCAGATAAATGAACTACCATAAATAAATAAATAGCCACCCGCAGCGTGGGTAAAATCATGCCAGCGGTCACCTGGTTGCAATCCAAACATACTTTCCTCACCATAAAGGATACCACGGTTTGGTGGCGTCCTTCCTGTGGACTCATTCTCATGTTCTCGTTTTTCTGAAGGCATGCCATAATGCATGGGAATTTTGAATGGCAGCATAACATATCTGAAGGACATTAACCTGAATGAAGTTGTTCTCCTTTCTCAGAAATTTCTCATTCTGGACAGTGAAGACAAGTAATCAGTGCAATAGCTTTCCTCTAGAAGTTGTGAGTGCTCCATCGCTAGAGGTTTTCAAGAAGAGATTGGACAGCCATTTGTCTGGAATGGTTTCCTGTTTGAGCAGGGGGTTGGAGTAGAAGACCTCCAAGGTCCCTTCCAGTCCTATTATTTTATGTACTACTACCGTATGTTCTGTGTTCCTCAAAATTATTAATGTATTCTTCATTTTTGCAGCTCGCAACAATACACATTATATCTAATTCTTTAGCAGGCAGAATGAAGCCTTCAACAAAATATGTTAACGTGAGCATTAATGTGCTACATACAAGGGTTTATTGAAAATTATTTCCTATGTGTTCATCTAATTTTCCATTAACAAGATCATAGTCAAAACATCCACATTCCAAGCAAAGACATTGCTTCTTAAACTGGATATACCCAGGAAAAAAATTCATTCTTCACCAGCATTTGAGAGGGGAAGGAATTCATTGTCCTAATAACAGGTTTGATTAATGTTGCATTGTTTCCACTTTCCACACAGCAGATGGAGCAAGCTGATCATGAAAGGAATTTCAAGCTGGAAGTCTAGAAACCAGAATTATTCTGAACCTATGTAGCACAGCCTCCTCAGCCAATAGGAATAACATTCATGTCCGGACAAGCACCAGATGACAACTAAAGGTTAGTTTTCGGTACAGGTATAATAACTGCCCTGCTTAGCAACTGTCCAAAGTTATGTCATCAGTTTGTGACTGGTCCTCACACTTAGGACCGTCACAGCAGCCTGCATGTGATCATGTGATTACTATTTGTTTGCTTCCAACAAGTCGATTCAATGGAGAAGTCAGCAGTAAAATTGTAAGTCACCATCATGTGTTGTCTTGCTTAATGACTGCGTCAACTGAGCAATGGAGTCGTTGGTCCCAATTGTGGTTGTTAAGCAAGGACTACCTGTATCTCTTTGCTGCCACCAAGCGGTCATTTTTGTAGCTCCAAAAGAGTAGGCCTAAGGTATGGTATTTGGTGAGCTGAAAACAGCTCTGGATGTAGAGAGATAGAGAGAAGTTCCCTGAGGATGGGCTCCAGCATGAGTTTGAAAGCTCGGAAGACAAAACTTCTGGTCCCTGTGACTGACCCAGATTGGATCCTATAGAGATGTAGCCTGGCCGACGTGCCTGATGCCTTAGTTCCTCATAATTCACCTATACTAAGTATACACAACATCCTGATATGTGATGAAAAAGGCTAGGGGAGAGGCGAAGGATTGTTATCAATTAGCAAATGCCAAGAAATGCATTTTCCAAACAATATGTGCATTTCTATTTTCCAAACAATATGTGCATTTCAACACCTCTTCCAACTCTGTGCCCTTTGGTGCCAAGAGAGCATGCAGTCTCCCCCTTACAATGGGGAAGGGGCATCACAAAAAGGTTGGAAAAAACTCATCTGTTCTTTTTATGACAAGTTAAAATTTAAGGAGAGACTGTTTTGTGTAGTGATTAAAGCGGCATTAGGCTAGAAACATAGGCACAAAGCTAGCTACTTGACTTTGGGCCAGTCACTTTCTCTCATCCCTAGGAAGGAGGCAATGGGAAACCACTTCTAAAGAACCTTGCCAAGAAATTGCAGACCCTACTCCTGGCAGTTGCCAGGAGTCAACACTAATTTGAAGGCACACAAACACAATTTTTAAAAGGGAAAGTAGATACCTCCCTTTTGGGGAGTACAAAAGATTTTTTTCAGCTCCCATTTGCAGTATCCATACTTTTCTCAGCTAAATGCTTCTGTTGCACCCTTTATTGATATGTGATTCTTCTTTGAGTCATGCTTCACCCTGATGACTATATGGACACTTCCATACAGTTCATTTGGCAATAATATGTAATGAGTTTGTCGTGGCTTTCCTTGGATTTTTGTCCCCAGTCTAGCCTGATATCCCAGATTGGTGTTCTCCCATTGAACTACTCAACCAGGTGCAACATTGCCTAGCTTTTCCTGCGACAGTCAGGGTAAGATTGGGGCTGCCACTTTCATAGTAATCCAACAAATTAAGACATGCATATAAAAAGAGGATTCCCAAGACATTTTCTTCGATGATGTTTTTGAAAAGGCTGGGGTAGCACACTGCCATCTATGGTTGTTCAGATTTTTGCAGCCCAGATATGTAATAGCAATAGCACTTAGACTTTACAGCACTCGCTAAGTGGCTTACAGAGTCAGCATATGGCCCCCAACAATCTGGGTCCTCATTTTACTGACCTTGGAATGATGGAAGGTGAGTCAACCTTGAACCGGTGAGAATCAAACTACTGGTCTAACCACTATTTGAGATAGAAAATGCCTATTTGAGATAGAAAAACTTAACAAGCTCATCTTTCCCCCATTGGCAATAACATTATAGCAGCAGCAAATTCAACAATGATGACCTTTTGTGACATACAAAATCTGTTGCTAATGGTTGGGACAGTTCTATTTTTATAGGAGGGGAGAACATGAGTTATCCTTAGTGCCAGGCCTTGGCAGCTTCTGAATGAAAGTCAGAAGCTGGGCATTGGACACAGTAGACTCAGTGGTTATGCCGGGAAAGTCCTAAGATGACCTGAACATTTTTATAGCCTGTCCTTCTTGATTAGATCAGAGTTGCCAGTGGGCACCAGCTCAGAAAAACAGATTCTCTAGGAATGTTTTCTGCTCATTGAAAGTTCAAGTGCTATCACATTTCACAAAAACAGGGCTGCTGCAAAACATGTTGTGGACAAAGGAAATGGACAAATACAGATCACAAAACACTTTAGGACATCCCTGCCGTTTCTAATCCTTGTTACTTTTTCAAACCAATTGTAACCATTTCTGTATTAACTTTAAAAAAAATTATAACTACTTTTCCACATTCTTCCACCTTTCTACAACTCCAGAAAGAGGCTGTGACCATTTAATTTTTTTATACTAGGCTATCTGGGACTCTTTGGGTCATCATTTCAAAGATATTTCTTACCCATAAATAGAGAAATAGAATAACCAAGGGCAAAAATCAATGGAAGTGAGAGTGAGAGTGGGCCAGTCTATCTGGCCTCTGGATGGCTAGAGCGAGACCAGTTTAGTGAACCTCCTTAGCTGCAGCACGGTAGCACTGAAGGAACCACAAAATTGCCAAACTTAAAAAAAAACACATTAATTTTAACACATTAAAATGTAATATATCCTGGATTTTGGATGCATTCTGTAAGTTATCCCATTTGAAGTACGTCGGTTCAAAAATTGTTGCCCTATGATGCCCTGTTTCATCCAATTAAAGGTTATAGACACAGGAGTTTTAGTAGCATATAGATAGCTGTACAGCTATAGAATGATGTCTTTGATAGTATTTATTTAGCCATATCTCTTTGATTACGACAGAGCTCCTCTACCAACCTATTTTTAGGACTGAAATCAGGATGGAAACTGAGAGTAGTGCTATGCTTTTAGTGGAACACCCACTCATTCCAAGGACTTGTGGGTAAGAGTATAAGCACATGTTTTCAGTTTCTGTCACAAAGTATCTGCCTGTAATATTGTGATTTGCTGAAGATAAATGTTTTCACTTGTATTCAACATATTGTCAATGAGTAATGCATTGAGATGATATTTTGAAGTTGGGTATGCTTGTTGTATGCGGTATGAATTTCTACTAATTATAGTGTATGTTCTATTGAACAGTGACTGAAGTATAGTAGGTAGTGTAATATTTTTCTTGTGAAAGGTGAAAGCAAAATATAGGACATTTTCAGGATCATTATAGTAAAAGCTGCCAAATTTTAGGTGGAAGTAGCTCTTTTTCAAATATTGTTTCAAGAATCTTGGGGTCTTTCTCCATTTCCATCTACGGTAAAAAAAAGTCACAGCAGCATACGTTTTTCTGGCTATGTCTCCAGTGCTATCCTACTGTCCTTAGCTGAACTGATGTTGAAGTCCTGATTTCCCCCTTGTTTTTCCATCCAAGGACAGCCTCATGTATATACTGTAAAAGCTCTTGAGCTTTATTGCTCATTTCCCTGGAGAGAAGTCAACTGACTGGCCGCGTCTGGCAACAGAATAGAGAAATGGATTACAAAGAGATCAGCAAATGTCCCCTGTTGTTTTGCTGGTTCAAAAATGGGCGGAGAGATTTCAACTCAGTGGTGGGGGAAGGCCTTGAATGGTTTGTAAAAAGTCCCTGCTGCATTCCCTACGTGAATATGATAGTGATAACAGGGATATTAATGAGATCCAGTGGGTAAAGTTAGTATGTCTATCCTGCTCTTCCACTGTTATGAGGGAGGACAGCAGGCCTGAAGTGGCCCTGTATATTACTGATTTGGAAGGACTCCTGACAGGGGAACAGAGCCGTGATGGTACAGTGGTTAGAATGCAGTCTTGCAGACTAACTCTAACGACTGCCAGCAGTTCAATCCTGTCTGGGTCAAGGTTGACTCAGCCTTCCATCCTTCTGAGGTAAAATGAGGGGCCAGATTGTTGGGGGCAATATGCTAGCTCTGTAAACCCCTTACAGAGGGCACTCTGAAGCGCTATATAAGTCCAAGTGCTATTGCTAAGTTCTATTACTGTTATCCCCAAAGGACAGAAGAAGGATAAGCTGCTGATATTGCTGCATCAGACAATATTTGTTCGCTCTTAAATTATCCTTACAGAGCAGATTATCCTTACAAGCAGTGTCTCTGGGATTGCGGTGCTGGTAGAAGTTCTATTTAAACACTAGAGGGCACCAAAGATCCACAGATAATTAGCCAAAAGCTTGGCGTTTAAGAGTTCAAGTAGTCTTCATTGCTCTTTCTCACTTCCACTGAAATCAAACAAGGAACTGTTGGCATCTTTTCTTCCCCCTCCTTATGCAAGCAGCAGTTTCAGCACAGTCCCTCAATGGCTGCTGTGATAACTGCCTCCATTTCTAACAAGGCAAAGCTGAAATCAGATTGAATGACTGCAGGGTATTCTATCCACATCTGAAGAAGTTTTGAAAATTTCAGTTACGCCAGAGTGTGACAAAGCACATAAGCATTAGCCATGCAATAATGGCATACCTGCCTAGCAATAAATAGCCTAGCTGTTTCCAGCCTGTGTCAGTTCCTGCTTATCTTTACTTTAGGAATTGCTTCCTCTCAAATTAGTCTACTCAACACTCTCGATCTGGTAGTGAGGTTAGTGCTCCCATATGTAGGATGCAAAACTCTGGACGACTATGAAATGCTAATAAAAAGAGCTTTGTGCAGCTGTTTGCTTTTTTATTGCTTTAGTACACAGGAAAAAATCAGAGAAAAGATTTAAAAAATTACAAAAGCCAAGAGAAAAAAAGAAGCAAGAACATACCGGGATACATGTAGAAAATCACCTCAATGTTTAAACACAGCACTTTCAAAGTATTTAAGCAGAGCAATAAATCTTGACCACACAGATTAATATAGGTCAGCCTTTCCATTGCCAATAGAATAGATATTATAAATATTAATAGATATTAATAACACATATTATTAATCTACCACTATAAATCTGAAGTGGCAACTTTTTCCTTTTGCAGAAGTTTGGTGAAGCTCCATTCATACACAGTATTGATAAAGTTACATATTTTGTGATATATAATTCAAAACTACATTCACACTTTTCAATCACATCCACTTCCTAAAACCATATTAAAAATTTATGGACATTAAGTCAAAACAGGACAATTGTGGGACAAGCCCTTATTGTATGTATACCATAGCATGTGTATAAATGTCTCCCTGCCCATCATTTTATTTTTCAGCATATTGGGGCTGATTATACATTCTTTGGAATGGGTAGAAGACATGAAAGAATGTATTTTGTTGAATTAATCTCATCTTCAAATCATAAGAGGTATATCTAGTTTTTTAAAGACCCTTAACTATTTGTTTGTTAATATGGGAGTCTTCCATTTGTTTAATTCCAATGTTCTTGCAAATAGTATCACTTTTCAATATTCTTTCATTGCTTACAAAAAAGATAGCAGATTTAGAGTTATCCAAAATGTATTTCAGTGTTACTAATAGATCAAGAGTTTTAGATGTCTGGAAGGTGTCTGGAACAAATAGCGAACTCAAAAAGGTGTTTGAATTAAACATATTGCTGGTATGAAATTTTAGATAATTTATATTCCTCTTATAATACCTCAAATTATTTACAATACCTCTGTTAACGTATAAACTCACTACTAAGCTGATTTAAACTATTAATGTATTAATGCAATCTAAAGTATTAATGCATGATTTGAAAAAGAAAAAGATTTACTTGCAATTTACAAAGTGCCGGATTTATCCCAATGTATAGGACAGAGTTTTATCCATCTTTTAAGATAGTATTGTTGAACAAACTAAGAATTCAGTATAAATAGCATCACTGGGCAATATTTTTCATGTATTTGCATGGTATGAAAGTATCGCTTGATTGCAAGGATTATTTCCACTGAGGTTTTCTCAGGAACTGCCTTTAGACATGTTCAGATTCTCAGATGTATACTACAACTTGAAGTGGGCATGCTTACATTTTTGGTCTGAGATCTTCTTCCATTATGAAAATATTTTCCCTACATGAACAGTATTGCTGTGCTAAATAACGTTTTTTAAGAGAGACAGTATTTGCTTAAACCCGAGGGCAAAATGAAATAGGGAGTTCTGACTCTAGCAACTATTTCAAGGGTGAAATTCACTGGATTTAGAGAGAAATTCCTCCCTCTTTGACTGTTAGTTTGGCAAAGAAGGCCCCTCAATGCCCCTCAATGCACAAATGCCACGGTATTATTTAGCAAGGTTCTGGAAACTTCAAGAGGGAGAGGGAATGCAAGATCTAACTATTGCCTGCCATTTCATCTTCCCACGTGTCCTTAGGATTATAATTATCACCTTGAGGATGTGCTGTAAGGATGTACTGTAATACATGATACTGTATGATCATCCCTCTACTATGAGTGGGTAGCTATCAGTTCAAAAAGCAGTTCCATCATAATTAGCAAAACATCAAAGGAACAAAAAGAGTAAGAGAGACTGCTGTTGAAATGGATATATAATTGATGGACTAAACTCCAATTCATCGGATTCATAAACTATTTAACACACCAAGATGCCAATCCTTGAAACAGTTTACCAAATTTGCCGCCTATCAATGATGCAGCAAATATTTTTTTTAAAAAGGATTATTGCTTAGCCCTCAAGAAATTTATTTTAACTCTGCATGACTGGGATCCACTTCCTCTGTAAATACATTTTTTTAAAATCCAGTAGCGCCTTACTTTTTTTTAGTTAAGGAACAAGATCAGATTCCTCCTTCAGCTGTATTCCTAAAGTAGCGTGCTAAACACTTGGCCTGTAATATTCAGCCATCTAATAAATGCATAAATATCCCCATGGCTTGTTAAACTTGGAATGTCTGTGTTATTCATTTTTCGCTTCAGAGAGTACAGACAGGTGCATGTCGGTTTTTCTACAATGCAAGCAAGTATCAGAACTAGGTTTGCGTCGTTAGTAATTTTTACAGATTTCAGATGTTGTAGCTGCACTACCCCAACCATAATGTTTGTTTATTCCATGTATATCCAACCACAATCCAAGTGACTCTTGTGTCTATTTCTGACAAAGATAATGCCAAAACACGCGTTGTGAAATCTCAGTGCAAGATCCGTCATGATGTTGCATGTAAAGAGGCAGAGTTAGAGATGCAACTTTAAAATGCGAGCGCATTTTGTCAATTGCCTGCCCCTATGCCTTCAACTTAAATTATTTGGAAAGGGAGTACAGCACTGAAGAAGCAGGGAAAAGGTTTTTGGACTTGTACAAGAACTGCAGGGACAGCCTGGTTTCCATTCAGAATTAGCTGCTGGCTGTATCGAAGCCTGTGGAGCTTCAGGGCTGTGAAGGGCAGACAGGAGAAACAACTCAATGACACAGAGAAAAGGTACAGACTGAGGGAGCAGGAACCAGGAAATGACTCAGCACCACAACAATGAGAAAAAATAAGAAGGATGCAGAGTAGAGGAGCGTTGGCAGGCTAGTTTAGTCTTAAGAAGAATTCGTTTAAAGCATTCCTGGAGATATTACTCTCACAATGCAATATCACTGATTTAGCAGCAAAACTTCATCCCAGCTGAACAATATAGGAGAAACAAACAAGGCAGAACATTTCAACCCCGGGAGCAAGCAAATAGCATGATCAAAAATCCCCGATCTCAAATAACATTGATAATAAACAACATCTGTTTGATTGGGAAGGAACAAAAATCATTGGCCATGCTAACATCCACCACACACGTGGCTTTATTGAAGCCTGGTATTCTACCAAAGGAGCAATTAATGAGCACATTGATCTAGATGCAGCATATGAATACGTAAGAAACCAGACCGTTCCAACGACCAATCAACAAGAGAACCAATCAGCTGCTCAGAATTCAAATATAGCTCCAAATGAACAACCAACCAAACGACCAACTGACCACACGGGCACACAAGACATTTATAAGCTAAAGAGGAATAGGACAAGGAAATCCTCTTGATGGTGTTACCTAGTCTGGTAATGAAACATTCAGAAACTAAATTGAAACAAGCTTGGAGAGCAAACCACGGTCACAGAGTTTTCCAACACCTGGATGTTATTATATCCTGAAGAGAGTATGAGTGGGATTTGAACCTTCTGGATTTTTATATGTAGAAAAGGACAGCAAAATTGCACCATTTCTCCCTTAACTTCATCTTTGGTGTGATCTTGTAAAAGGGTACCAGATATCAATGAAATGGGCTCAGCATAGTCAAGGCAGAGCTATCAGTGTAATTCTTCCCATACACACTGTACCTCCTGTTTAAGGAGAATAAATTTAAACATCTCTTGTGCTTGGCATTCTACAGCAGTGATATAAACATCTATATTCAATTTTACACCCAGTGGTCATGTGACAGGACTTTTAAATGAAGGATGGCAAAAGCAGAATTCCATCAGAGGTGTAGATGCACGTTGTGTGATATCTAGAGTTTCACCATCAGCAGTACCTGCAGCTTAATGGGAAGGGTACTTAGATGATGGTATCTATATTACTGAAAACTATGTGGAAAGGGAAAAAGAAAATGTCCAGGATATGACTAACAACGCACAGAATCCAGAAATTGTTTCCAAAATCAACATGTACAAACTCTTGATGGAACTGCAAGGGATGACTGAGAGAGACATGCAAGAAAAAAAATGATGTCCAAGATATGTGAGCAAGCCTTAATACAAATTTTGAGATGGCTATGCAGAGGATTAAATACAATTTCTTACTGGATAAGCAATTATGTTTTTTCTTACAAGGTGGTGGCATTACCATTGTGCTGTCATTAAAGAGACTCCCATTTCACTGTATTGCTGAATAAACAACCAGGATCACACCTCGAAATTCAGATCTTTCCTTTTCTATATTTATTCTTTATTGCTTTAGAAATAAGTTTGAGGAATAAGAAATTCTCATGGTATCAGTATGTTGGCTTTGCTTATAATACAGGATGACCAAGAGATCAGCGTGAATGCCTTTCAAATTACAATAATCTTTCCAACTTTTTGCAACTTCTCATACTTCCAATACTTTTTGAGTATTGGAGAGAATACAGAAGGAGGGAAAGCCTTTTTCAGGAGCAGTAATATAGTGCCTAATAATGAAAAATAGTAGCCTTCAATAATTGTAGGGAAGAGTCTTATCTTCAGAAAATACATCTTCTCAATTTCTTGTATGTAAATTTGTATAGAAATTAGAAAGGCCACATGCTCAGTGATAAACAATTAGCTTGTTTCAAGCTGGACAGTGGTATAACAATTATCTATCATTTGCACAACTTATTAAAAATAGAAATAAAGAGTCAGGAGCACCATTGCTTAAGTACAGTTAAAAATAATAATAACTTCAAAACTTATTGGCAAGACCATGCTCAGAATCAGAATACTTTTATTGTTTATAATTTAGTGTTGTGGTAAGGGAAACCCTCACTAATGCGATACTGGGGAAAATTGTGAAAGAATGTGGCTTTTTCTACTTTTGGATTGCAACTGTAGAATTCTGATTATTAAGCCAGTTGACAGGAATATCAAAGGCATTACTGTCTTAAGTAAACACTTCTATAGCAAGGATCATAAAATGGATTATCATGTAGAGCTGTAGTGGCACAGTGGTTAGAATGCAGTAATGTGGGCTAGTTCTGCTGGCTGCTAGCAATTCAGCAGTTCGAGTCTTCCTGTCTCAAGGTTGACTCAGCCATCCATCCTTCCGAGGTGGGTAAAATGAGGACCCAGATTGTTGGGGGCAATATGCTGACTCTGTAAACCGCTTAGAGAGGGCTGTAAAGCACTGTGAAGCGATATATAAGTGCTATTGCTATTGCTTTGCACAGCCCCAAATTATGAGCATTGTGCCTGCTTCGTAATCCAAATGATTTAATCATGATTTGTCTTATATTTACCTAGCATCAATGCATAATAACAATCTGCAACGAATTTGTTGAAAAAGCCAGCTCTTTGATATCTTCTTGCGCAGGACTTTTTTAAGATGGGCTGGGAACCGTGCTTCTGATTGCTGTCACTGACTCCCATACTAATTATAATGTTAGAATTAAGCCGATTTATCCTTGGGAAACAATGCTGATTCCCAATTAAAATATTTGGACTAAATTCTTGGTGACTTCAAGGACGTATATAGTTTTCTTGGTACAGAAGTAGTGGTATAGCTACTGTGTTCTTCTGGGCATATTGTCTCCTTTCCCAAATATCAATAGAATTGATTCTGCTTAGTTTTTCAATATAAATCAAGGTGAAATTTGTACTACCAATCACGGCAATTTTCTGTTAACCAGAAAAAAAACAGAAGTTAATCTTTTGAATTCAATTTTCGAATCTGTAAAGTAATTTTCCTTCTTCTCCTTAGTCCCCTTTCTCTCTAAAAATTCTCTTTACAAAAATTAAGTATATTACTGTTATCTTCAGCAAATAACATATCCCATAACAGTTTATTACTGCATAAGGTTTTGAGGAGTCTGCTTGGAATATAGTCCTGAAACATGGATATGCATTCAGTTATGTTGAATTGATTACTACAGAGATGGTATTTAACAAGAAACCTTGGTCTTCTTTCC
This sequence comes from Oxyrhabdium leporinum, assembly GCA_032468155.1. Classification (NCBI taxonomy): domain Eukaryota; kingdom Metazoa; phylum Chordata; class Lepidosauria; order Squamata; family Cyclocoridae; genus Oxyrhabdium; species Oxyrhabdium leporinum. Next base: position 64,843 of record JANHFL010002738.1, on the reverse strand, counting down.
TGAAAAACTGAGTTCTGTCTGCTAAGCAGTCCATTTCTCAGAAACTAGCTGAGTACCAAATTTTCTTAGCATGTAATACAAGAATCTCTATATCACTTCTAACCACTGTTAATGATCATTATCTCTTTACCATTTTGATGCCTTTTCTAATTTCTTTCCTTCCATTTACTATTTGTGTTCCTGTGAGTGTATTTGTATTATTTCCTCAAGCCTATATTCAGATGAAATGTGCTGTAATTTATAAATCCTTATAGAGTAACAAATACAGGTATCATTAAAGTGCCAAAAGATTCTTTGTTCCTATATTACAAAAGACAGAGTAAAAATAGCCCTTGGGAAATTTCTGTGTGTATGTATGTATATATGTATATATAATGACTCGTTTCTAAGGATTGTGGTTCGTATTGTTTTATATGTATTGCAGTGCTGAAGGTGTTATGCTGAGGGAATAAAGAGGAAATTGGTTCAAGGACTTTTCAAACCAATTTTCAAACTAAGCGCTAAGTTTGGTAATCAGGAATTGCGGGAACCAGAAACTTGGAACAAGCTCGCTATGTAATTTCAAATCAGACTTCCTCGAAATTCTTTCAGTAGTTTGTCAAGTTTATTAGAAAGTTAGGACAACATGAAATCAACATTCTTTAAAGATAAACAGTTCGTTAAGTCAAATTCATTGCTAGGGACTTTTTATATAGTATTCTTGTCAACAGTGAATGCCTTTACAAATCTTGAGTGGCTTATATTTGACAGTAAACAAGAGTGATATATATATAAAGAAAAGAAAGATGGACAGATGAGCTATTACTATGGATTTGACCTGTGACTCTTCAATATGTTTTGTCTTCAGAATTACATTTAATGTTTTCTTTGATGGATAAAGTTCCTAATGGAATAGAGCCTATGTTAAAAGATTTAGAAGACCATATTGTTAATGCTGGATTAGCAGATATGGTAGCAGCTGCTGAAACTATTACTACTGTAAGTGAGCATTTTCTATTTTTATCCCTTACCTCCTCGTAGAGTGTTTGCTAGAAATACCAAGAATGTTTGGCAAAATAACATCTTACGTTGCTGAAATTAATATGAAAGAATGAATGTTAAAGTCCACTAAATTAAATAGGAAAGTACTACAACTTCTTTAAAAATTAGAATGCAAAATCACAAACGACTTCATCCATGGTTTGGAAGTTAGATTATCTGAATGAGATACTCTGGCTTTAACCTCATATTGGAAAGCAGCCTATTTTATTTCTCTGGCTTGTTCTGAGAGCAACAAGCAAGAATCCTGACTTTGAAACATTTTGTTTTATTTGTGATTTTTTAAAAAAACTATATCTCACTTGAAAGCATCCTTGCTTGCAGGAATAGCCAAGCTAACAATTGGAACCTAGTCATTGAAGTGAAGATTGGATGTAATAGTGCTCTCTGTTCCTTTGCTTAGATGTTCCTACTGTGAAGCCAGCCAGTTGGCAGCTTCATCCAGTGATTCAACCAGCATCAGTGTTGCCATCCATAAGGGATTATTTTTTTTACTGTTTGTTCTTATAAAACAATTATATCTGAATTAGCTGCTTAAATAGAACATCAGATAGCTGAAATAGATAGTTAAAGGTGGAATGTAATGAATCAGTGATTTTTCTCCAAGAAGCATATTTTTGTGGCAACTTCCTATGATTTTTTTCCTATTGATAAAAAGAGACAGGTTAAAAAGCCGATGAAGTAATCTAAGACCATTTATTCTATGTATTGAGACAGCATTTTTATTTTTAATTTGCCATCATAGTTGCTTTATTTTGACAGAGCTGTTTAGTCAGAAATCTTCACAGCTAGTGCAGCATAATGAAGTAACCCCCCACAAATTTTGCTTAACATTCAGGCTGTCAAAGAGTCAACAAAAACTCTTAACACTATTATGGTATCTTATAGTCCTATGATTTTTAGGTATGTTTGGGTGTTTTGTTCTAAATCTGGATGGGTGGCAATTTGAATTGGGTAATCTGATAGAGTGATCCTGGTACATGCTGATGCCATTTGGAATCATGGCTAAAGAAAACAAAAAAGTTGAAAACAAGTGGGAGAATGTCCCTATTGGGTTGGCAGCTAGTAACTTTTCTGGAGGCTAACTTGCCCAAAGTGTTATTTTCTGAGATATAAACCAGACCACAAAAAGAGCATTTGTACCTTACTGTAATGTTCATAGGCTCATGACTGCTATACCAGAAATGCAGTTGAAAAAGGGAGGGGGATTTCAGTTAATTATGATCTCTTGCTATTTTTTTTCTCACAGGCTTGGTATTTCATTCTTTGTTTTGCTTTTCAATTTTAGGATTCTGAAAAATATGTAGAACAACTGCTTACACTGTTTAATAGATTTAGCAAATTAGTTAAAGAAGCTTTTCAAGATGACCCCAGATTTCTTACTGCCAGAGATAAAGTAAGTTACCAGCTGGTTCTTGTTTCATTTTTTGATAATGCATGTTTACATTTATTTGGTTTTTTAAAACAGAAAGTGACATACAGATATGTTAAATAAGCATTAGTCAGGATGTTTATGAAATCATACCAGTAAATTACCAGAAATTGGGCTTTCTGTAGAGATTTAACTATTGAGATAACTGCAAGATTTTATTTATATATTTACATTGCTGTACTTGTAATCTTGCTTTAATAATAAGATTCATCATATCTTCATGAAAATCATTATTAATTAGAGAGTTCTCAAATAATCACAGGGTAGAATTGAAAACACTTCAAATTTCACAAAAAAATGAGCAAATGCCTCTAGCATGACATACTATCTTACAACCCAGAAATAACATTTTAAAAGATATTGATAGGTTAGAGAAAATGTCTGAAAATAATAATGAAATGTATTGCCTCCTAATCTGGCAACAGTACTTACAAAAATCATTTTGGAATATCTGTTGATTACAAACTAAATAAAAGTAAAAGTGCCTTCCAGGGGTAAGACATGGCAAGCCTTCCCTCAGCTAGGAAGTTAAGTAGAAACAGACCTTGTAGTACGTGGATAAGACACCGTCAGGGAGTTCCACTGAGACATTTTTGCCAAGGATCACAGAAATAATGGTATCACTGTATACTGTATTTCACGTTGAAGATCTAGAAATATAAACAGATTCCAGCAGGGTAGCAAGATACAGAAAAACATCTGAACCTTTGGGCTAATTTGGTGTAGTAGTATCTTGCAGACTTACATCTGTGTCCACTATTCTTTCCCCCTTTCTCATGAGCAGAAGTTTGAAGCAACAGTAACCTTCACACTTTCCCTGAAAGTAGTGAACCTTAAGGACATTTTCTGTGCTTTGGCGATTTTCCCAATGTGATATAGGAATTTTATTCCTAAGAAGAGTGACTGTTTTAAAATTAAGATAGTTTTGTTTTTAAGAACATACTTTGGTATGAAAAAAGTAGCTTGAATGCCTGTATTGAATGCCTTGTTTTTATTTTAGGCATATAAAGCAGTTGTTAATGATGCTACAATATTTAAACTTGAATTACCATTGAAACAGAAGGGGTAAGCAATCTGAATGAATACTTGAGAATAACAGAATTTAATTTTTGTTTATATTTTTAATGGATATTTAATATTTTCCTTGTTTTCTGTAATGCTTAAATATATCTATTTTTAACCTGGGTAATCTCCAAACTTTGAAAAAAAGCACACAGATGCATGCACTTAGTACTAAATCTCAGATACTCAGATAGATACTCTTCCGAGGTAGGTAAAATGAGGACCCGGATTGTGGGGGCAATATTCTGAGGTATATTGGATTAATATACTGATGT
>JANHFL010002738.1:45312-57058 GCA_032468155.1 Oxyrhabdium leporinum | reverse complement strand
AGAGAGAGAGAGAGAGAGAGAGAGAGAGAGAGAGAGAGAGAGAGTATATAAGGTATATTTATCCGTATCAAAAGCAGCACCAAAAAATCAATAAAAAACAATCAATCTTAAACACAGCAAGTGGCAATCTCTAAAAGAAACTATTTTAGAATTCAGCAGACAGCTGGTTTAATCTGATGCCTCAGCTCATGAGGTAGCAGTTGTGAGTTGAAGTCTAAAAGTCTTAAAGTTGCCAAGATTGGAGACCCCTGGTCTTAAGTAAAGCAGTGCCTTGGAAGCAATGCAGCCCCTATGATTTCCAAAGAAAAATGATTGTGTTGCTACTTTCAACTGTTCTGCCTACATCTATTTCCCTCAATACTTTCTCAACTTACCTTGGGAAAGGGGGCACAGGGGGTTGGCACAAACACATCCCCCCCCCCGCAAAAACACTGTGTTGTAACCACCCTTTTTCATTTGCTAATAACCCATGGAAGATTGACAGACATGCTTGGAAATGAAGCTGAAGTTAAGAAGTTGGCATTTTATTCTATGTCGTTTCCTTTTTAAATGAAAACATACCTTTAAAAAAAAATATCAGGTAGGACGGAAACTAACACCAAGGAAGGGATCTATACGATGTTGGTGTCCACAAATATCCCTTGTTTACCCAAATTATATACTTTTCAAGCAGTTTACCTGGAGGTTAGATGTTGCCTGCGGAATTTACAAATGCCTTTGGTACTCATTTTGGGTGGGATTCCTATGCATTTTCTCTAAATGGTGACCTTTGAAAAAGCCGCTAGCTCAGATTGCTTAATCCCCAGTTGAATTTCCAGAGTTTCATCCAATTATACTAGACCACACACATTTCACCACAGATCGTCTTTTTTTTTTTTTGCTCTGAAAGCGTACGGTTTTTTTCTAAAATTTATTATATTGATTCTTTCTGTGTGTTATGTTTCTTATCTGTTATCAGTTCACTTACATCATAAATGTGAGGCTTATTTTTTCTTTTACTGTTTTGCCATTGGGTCCTACCTTTGTGTATGTGCACACACATATCTGGATGCTAATAAATTCTCAAGTGACAAATATTTCTTTACTTACTGGAGTACAGCCTGCAGGATTAGACTTGCATTCAGAAGCACTATACAACTGAGACATTTTGTGGAACATAAAACTTTCTGAACATTTAGGATGACTGATGATTATGTGCCATCAAATCATCATCAACTTTTAGCGACCACCTGGACAGATTTTTCTTCATGATGATCTCTCCCTGGACTGGGTCCTTCAAGTCTTCCATTCATTATCATTGTAACTGAGTCTATCGACTTTGCTGCTGGCTATCCTTTTCTTCAGTTGCTTTGCACCTTTCCCAGAATTAGAACATTCTCCAGAGAGCTAGGTCTTCACAGGTGTCCAAAGTAACATACTTTGATCCTGATTGGCCTCAGGTGAGAACTCTGGGTTGGTTGGTTTGATGATCCAGTTGTTTGTTTTCTTGGCTGTCTGTGGGAGCCTTCTCCAACACGGAAAGTCAAACAAGTCAGTATTCTTTCTGCCCTTCTTCTTTACAGTCCAACTTTGGTTCCATACTGTGTCAGAGAATACTTTAGCCTGCATGATCATTGTATACACACATCACAGCACTTGACTATCCTTTTCTTTATGGCTGCTCTACCAAGTGCTAGCCTGTGGCATATCTGACTGCCTGCTTCTTTAATGTTGATGTTAAGAATAGACAGAAGCTATCCACCACTTCAATATATTGTCAGTTCTAAGGCTGATTGTTCTATTTTTCTTTCATGAGTTTGATCTTCCTTACATTTAATTTTAGGCCAATTCTTTCACTATGCTCCTTGACTTTTATTACCAGAGCTTGCCGATCCTTTGCATTTTTGGTACTTACTACTAGTAAAGGCCACCATTCAATATCACACAATAGTGTCTGACTTCATTGTTACCCACAATAAAAGCAATGTATTACCTAATAGATAGCTCAGGTCTTCAAGTAGCTTACTGGCTTTTGAACTGAATGCTATAATTTAAAGATGGGTGATGTGCACAGTTCTTAGGACAAAGTTATGACTCAATCATATCCTGATGGATGTCTTATTCTATGCATTCCTTAGCTGAAAGCCAGATCCTAATGAAGACTTCCTGGTCAGGAAGATATAAGTTTTAGCTGATTTAGGTAAGTAACATATACAAGTACTTCTCAACTTACAATCATAATTGAGCCCAACATTTCTGTGGCTAAGTGAGACATTTGTTCAATGAGTTCTGCCTCATTTTACGATCTTTCTCATCACAATTGTTAAGTGAATAACTGCAGTTAAGTTAGTAACACAGTTGTTAAGTGAATCTGGCTCTCCCATCGACTTTGCTTGTCAGAAGGTCACAAAAGTGGGATCACATGACATTGTGACACTGCAAATGTCATAAATATGAGTCAGTTGCCAAGTGTTCTGAATTTTGATCATGTGACCATGGAGAATGCCGCAATGGTTGTAAGTGTGAAAAAATGGTCATGTCACTTTTTTTACTGCCGTTGTAACTTTGAATAGTTACTAGATGAACTGCTATAAGTCAAGGATTGCTTGTATTTGTATTTGACACACTTGTATTTCTATTTGTATTTGACACACTTCTCCTTTCTGACCATTTTGTAAAGGGGGGAGGAAGTATGGAGCGTCACTAGTGACATATCACAGAAAAGGCGATGCTAAAATCTTCCAGCTGTTTGGGTGTATGTGAGGGCTTGAGTTTTTTGAGTTTGAAATTGGTGCTTTTGCCTCCCAAACTCAGTGAAAAAAGAAACCTACTGCACCCAGCGGTACTTAGGACCTACGGAACTGCTTCAGCCCCAAATATTTTAGACAGTACCAGAGAGATAAAACAATTGTTAGTTGTACTGCTTTTTCTTAGTGCCATATAAACGACTTACATTTCAAGTATAGGTAGTCCTTGCTTTACAATCCTAATTGGGAGCAGAATTTCCATCGCTAAGCAAAGCGGTCATTAGGTGAAACCTCACCATTTAGAGATGGAAGTTCTAGTAGGTGAGAACCATTCTATTTCTAGGTGAGGACCTCACTGCTTCTCCTGCCCTTGCTGTGCTCATTTCTGCTCCAGGTTGGCAGCCCGCCTTGCATTTACGAGCACTGTATGCCCTTCAACTCTCCTCCCCACCGTCTATCTCTCTCCCATCTCTATCCTTTTGGCTGCACTCTTCTGCCAGCCTTAGCTGATCTTCACTGTATTCTTCCTCCTGGTGCCAATGAGTTGTACCTGGTCCTTCGTGAGATGCTGTTGTCAGCAGGGACATCCCGGATGGCGAAATGCAGGCAGTTCAAAGGACAGAGATGGGAGAGGGGGAGACAGGCTGGTGGAAGAAATTGAAAGGCACTCTATAGATGTAGGTATGGGTAGGTTGCCAAGTGCTCAAATTTTGATCACAGGTCCCCAGGGATGCTGCAACAGGCGTAACATTTGAGGACTGGCCATAATTATTATTCACTCAGCACTGTCATTGCTTTTAGTTGAACAAATGGTTGTTAAACAAGGACTACGCTAGTAACTTTTTAAAAATGTATCTTCCTTACGTATCACCCAGTAACAGCAATTTAAATTTTATCATCTTTTGAACAGCTAGATGTCTCCGGTCTATTGTTCTGCAGAAAATCCTTTGGTAGAGCTGTGGCAGGCATGAGCACTTTAAATATAGTCAGGCTATCCATTCTTAGATGATAATTGCTAGTGGTTTATATAGAGCACAACATTAAATCTGGAATCCCACAGAGCAATTCAGAAAACAGTCTGCTTCATATTAGATTAATTCAAAGGATTTTTTTTTATTTAATTCAGGGCTTGAATCCAATCTTGATTCAGAAATCTGTATTTCTGTATCTTCCACCAACATGGGAAATAATCTTAGACTATTTTCCCATTTGACAAAATTGGATGACATTTGCAAGGAGTTGTTACTGACCAGGGAACAAGGTATATCAAGTTTCAGACAAGGTGCAATGGTTTTGCATTAAACACATTTTTTTTTAAAATTGCCAATGATTTGTGTATTTCTTGGCAACAAATGGATATTTGCAGGAAAAGTGATCATTCTGATGGAATCACATCTGCCAACTTTCATATGGATAAATTTAGGACGTTTTGTTTGAAAGTTCTTTTACTAGCTTGATATTTCCAAAACTGTTACTTGTTTACATGTGTTTATTGTTGACATGATAATGATATTCAGGATAGAAATGGCTACAGCCAAGAAATCTTAACAGAAGGAGGAGGAGGATAACTCAGGGGTTTTATGGAGTGTTTTGTGTATGTGCAGAGATGTGCTTTAACAATACATTTAAAATCATACATATCACAGTCACCTGCATAGAGAAACTTGTCAAGATAAGTACAGAGGACAGAGAATTATAAATGAATTGAAAATAGGATCCATAATGTTTCAGTCTGAGTACTTTGTGGAAACACAGTATGGCTTGGCAAACTCTTTGGAAATGCTTTTATATTTAATTAATTCAGCGTATTAAATAGAAAAGCATGTCCATGGAAGCTGCCAAGTTGTGCCATATAACAAGTGATGTGGAAAGGGGAATCTTTGTTCATCTCAGTATTACATAAATTATGGGCATACTGCATTTTTCAAGCTAGGGGCCATACTAGGGAGTCGTGCCGGGGGCCACATTCCAAAAAATAGGCCAAAGAGAAAGGAACCATGGTAAAATCTAAATTATCTGCAATGCATTTGAAGGAAATACCATAAAGTATGATTAACTCCCTGGAATTAAGAGGTTGTGATAATGTTCTTTTACTATCAGATTGAAAATCATCATTTCTACAATTTTTTGGAAAAGGCTCTGAAAGCTACCCCTCTATATGCAACTCTACACTGCAACTTTGATATAGTCACATCTATATTTTTTGCTGCATCCTTGACTCACCAAAAGACAAATACAATTCGAAGTGCAAGGGGCTGCATGTGATTAGGTTGCTGCATAACAGAGTAGAACAGTCCTGTTCTGGACTGGCAAAGAAAAAAGTTTAGCCTTAGTCGGATTCAGTTTTTCGAAGAAGCCTTCTGAAAATGTAAATTAAAATGGAAGAAAGCTAACTTCGGATTGGAAAGGCTCTCAATGAATAAGAGGCAGCAAGAAAAATATGTGGTAAGAAATTTAGAATGGAAAAAACTAAGAAGACATGAAGTTGCTTAAAAGAGAATAGTTATGTCAGAGGACTCAGATATTTTCTTCCATTGTATTTTCTAATTTTACCAACAATGAGCATTGTTTCCTAACTTCCAGGTGGAATAAGGGTTTGATGAGATTTTCTCACATAAAGGAGACTGACACTTTCCTGAATCTCTAGTAAATCTTTATAGGAAAGCATATTTCTGTTGGTTTGAATAAGACATTTTTTGCACTGCTGATTTAGGTTTATCATGCCATTGTATCAAGAGCCAGAAACATACAGTTTCTTGGAAATTAATATTAGATCAATAATATGATAATGCCAACTTAATGTCAAGCTAATGTTAATGCATATTGTTAGCATTTGCCATTATATACCATCAACTGATTCCAAGAAAATTTTGTTAAGGGTTTGTTAAGTAACTGTTCCAGTAGGTATATGGTTAATTTTGCTCAATTATTGTTGGGAGCTAATGCATCAATGTCACAGTTAAAGAATATTAGATGTCTAAAATTTATGAGTCATCTTACAGTTAATGTATTAAGCAATACACAATGAATACAAGCTGCAATGCCTGCACAATTCAAAAATATAATTGAGAGGGTAAAATAAGCAAAACCTACTTTAGCATATGCATCAGATCAATCTCTAAAACTGCAGAGAGGAAACAACTGAATGAAACATAGCAGAAAGAAAAGAAAATGGTTCTTGCCTTCAACGACTGGTATATAGGCATCCAATGTGCTTCTCACGGGCGGGTAAGGGGGACATTCCTTAAGTATGAGGACACTCCAAGCAAGGTCTCTGATAACAATGTCAAGGTTCAAGCACAAATGTATAGAAGGAAATGGTCTTTCAGATACTGTGGCCCCAAGCTGTGAAAGGATTTCTAGGCAACATCAGCGTTTTGAATTAGGCCAAGGAATAAGCTGCAGATGACCCACAGCACAATGCAATCATAGGTAGTCCTCGGCTTACAACCGTTAATTTAGTGACCGTCTGAAGTTACAGCAGCGCTGATAAAATTTGACATGACTGCTTTTCACACTTAAGACTGTTGCAGCATCCCTGTGGTTACATGATCAAAATTCAGATGCTTGGCAATTGACTCATATTTATGATAGTTGCAGTGTCCCGTGGTCATGTTTACAATCTTTTGACAAGCAAAGTCAATGGAGAAGCCAGGATCGCTTAACAACTGCAGTGATTCACTTAACAATTATGGCAAGCTAGGTCATAAAATGGAGCAAAACTCACTTAACAAATGTCTCACTTAGCAACAGAAATTTTGGGCTTAATTGTGATAGTAAGTCAAGGACTACCTGTATAACGTCCAGTTTCCCTCAGTGTTAAGTTTCTGGATTTTTCTTAGAGGGGTACTCTAAATGGATCGGTAATCAGCACGGATCATTTAAACCTGGTGGTCTCTGGTTACATCTAGGCTTGCAACTGGAATATCGGTCAAAATCATAAAAGGCACTCAATAGGATGGGGAGAGGCCAGAAGAGGATTTGTTCTTCTAAGTCTTCTATAAATACCAGGTCATGCTCCCCATCTGCAACCATGGCATGAAAATGAAAGATACTATTGGTCTAACTTTTAACTCTGAATGTAGAAGAAATTAAAAGAGGGTTAAAACAAAAGTGATCGCTTCTGACATTTCCCTGTAGTATGCTCTGCATTGCCAAACTCATCCACCCAATCTGAGCTTCAGTTTCAATGGATAACCTTTGCCTCATTTCCTCAGTGTCCCATTTGGGATTTAATATCACCGGTATCAACATTTTTGGTGGTAGATTTATGCTAGCAAATATATTGGTTGGGATTGCTCTGTGGATCTTTATTAAATAACTTAAATCACTGTTTGCAGTGTTTGCATTTTTTCAGGCTGGCAAAGACCAGCTGTTTTTCAAGCAGCTCCTCAACTAAGGGACTACTAGCTTTTTCAGTTCCCTAAAATATATTAAAAAGGAATGGAATGAGCAAGCAAATAACAAGGGTGGAGAGGAACTCATCGAAAGCAGAAAAGGGTAGAAGTGGTTCTGAATTCCAACACTGTATAGGTAATGTATTGTGACAGCAACAACAGCAATTGTGGAAATCTATAAATTGCATCAAATACTGCTCTGACCTAGTTGTCTCAGAAGTTAAATTAGGTCAAACAAAGTTAGTACTTGGATAGGAGACCGGGAAGTTGAAAAAACATCCTAGAAGGCAAGGGCAAAACAAATTTCATACGCCTGCCAAGACAACTACAGTGGTTTGGTTATTAAGCTACCACAAGCCAAGATTTTCTTGAAGGAGACTCTACCTTTACACTTAACCCTTAATTTCCAGAGTTACTAGCAGAACCTAGCAAAAAGATCCTGCCATATAAAACTGGTCAAGGATAGGAAAGTGTGGTGTTTAAACTAGAGAAAGTTCACCTGTGCTTTTCCTTTAAGCCATCTATAACGTGACTGATATCATCACAACTCTGTTGCCAGACATCCAGATAACTTGTTTTACTTGGATTATAGAAAAATACTGTACACCGATACACACTGTACTTTAAATACCACACTTTCCTTGCCTAGGAACTTATCTACACCCGGATATAAATACACATATCTTATATGATAAGAGGGCACACCAGGACATAAGTAAACTGTGAAATGAACAAAATATAGTCTGTGGAACTTACCATTTATTACCAAGCCTCAGGAAAAAAAGGCTGCCTCTTTTGGCAGAGAACCAATTGTTAAAAGCATAATAGTATAACCAAGATCATTTGCTCTCTGCAGTCAGATTGGCTTTGGTTCTATCACCTCCTTTGTGGATAGATCTGATAGGTTGTGAAATCAAAAGAATTAACATTTCATCACCAGTTTTCACTTGAAGGTCTGGTTGGATGGCTAATCTTTATTTTTTCTTTCTGTCCCATCCTACTCCTTGCCAACAGAGGTTTGTATCTTGCCTATTGAAGTGTGTTGTCAGTGCCAATGAACCACAGTACCCTTTTTATGAACTGTTGACTGAACAGCATCTTTCTGGCCTTCAGGCCATTTTTGCAAAGAGCCATATGGTCCTCTTGAAGACTTAATTTTAAAAAGAAACAAATTATAAACCAGTGCTGCGATGACATTTTCCGCAAATGCCCGCTTAATTTAGACTTATTTATTCCTTACGACTGTAGTACTTTCAGTAATCTTGTATTATTTCACTTTCGCTAATATCTGGTCAAACTTATTTCTTCTTGAATGTTTGTTGAACCGACGGTTTAGCATTAGTGGATGGCTCTCTTGTTCTTTTCCTGCTATGCCCACGAAGGGCCAACATTTTATTTGTGCTCAACCCTCCTATTTTTCCCACAATAACCCAGTAAGGCGAGTGGGCTGAGAGAATGACTATCACAAAGTCATCCAATTGGCTTTCATATTAAGGTGGGACAAGAACTCACAGGGTCCTGATTTCTAGCCTGGTACCTTAACCAATACACCAAATAGCTCATTTAAGATCATATTTTGATTTATTTCTGTATCTGTTGGTCTATTTCAGCCATCTCACGCCATAGCGGTGAAGTTGTAATTTAGGAGTGGTCAGATCTAACCATGGCAGCCACTTGTTGACTTTGGGACAGCCATTTTTTTTTTAACTTACTTCAGACAATTGCTGTGTAGAAAAATAGGAGGGAACACAATGAATACAACCTTGAGTTCCTGAATGAAAGACAAGCTATAAATAAATTCTGTTGGATAATTTTAGTTTTGGATTTCAGTGCAATTATTCTCACCTTTGAGATGTATAAAAATTCAGTCTAATACATCTTCCCTTTCATTTTGTGCTTCATTATGTACATATTTAGTATACAGTTTGCTGTCTTTAAAAATGCCACATCCAATATTCATGGTATGCATACTTCTACATTTAAATTTTCCTTAAATGAAGCAGCCTCTTGACTATAGAAATAAAACCGTTTGTTTATGTATGCTTGATTTTTTGGAGTAAGCAAGCACCATTGGTTTTAGAAAAGGATACATATCAATTTAAAATAATAACATGACCAATTCCCATTCTTTATGTATTTTTGAAATGTAACAAATGGCCCCGTTAGGCCCATGCCAGCCAAAATCCTGAAGCCGAGCTTACTTTCTTCTGTCCAGAAGTCTATCACTTCAGTGGCACCTGTGATATCGGTTCTCTCGCTTTGTGCTAAGGTGGCCTCCGTGTGTGGATTGTGAATGGGATCTGAGGCAGCGGTTATCCACTTGCCCAACACAGGATACCACGCACTCTTGCTACTATGGCTGAAATCTCCATTTGTCAATCTCTAGTATCGGAAGCCTCCCTCCCGACAGAATTATTGTCCGAATCCCTTGAAGAACAATGAGTCAAGAATCGCCATCGACGGTAACAGGAGTTACTGCTTCCTATTTTTTGTATCAGGGAAGGGCTTAAACCTCAGCAAAAACAGCTGCCTCTGCAAAGCCCAACGGGACGAATAATGCGCGCTGTTCGCCGAAGAAAAGGCTGCTCAAAAGTACCGGATCTACAAACTAGATCCTCCTGATCTCTGCAGAACTTCGATATCTCCCCATTTTTTTGGGGGGGGGGAGGAGGGAAAGCGAGCGAACAAAGAAACGCTCCTCGCTTTCTTGACAGGGATCATTAAACGAAGACGTTATTTTCACGCAGCCTCCTGTGGTAAAAGCCAGGAAAAAGCCCACATTAAAACGCCACCAGGACGCGTTCGCCAGGGCGTATCCATTCTCCCCGCAACCTTGCAGCGATTCTGCTTCTGCGGGGGAAATTTGAGCCGCGCTTCTACTACGGGCGCGGAGTCCCCCGAGAAACAAGAAAGCGCGCCGCAATCCACGCCCTACGGAGAACCTTTTTCCCTCGTTTCCAAATGGTTGAGCCTTTCCCGATTAATCCGCTTCGACCCGATTTTGGAAACCCGCAGTTTGCTCTGTCTCGTCCCGACGTGCTTACGGTCAACTAGCTTTATTTTCGTGTCCAAAAGACCTTCATTCCTCTTTCAGTTTGGGTTAAAACAAAAGGAACAGGCCTTTCACGTATCTCTCTCTCTCTCCCTCCCCCCCCCTCCCCCGGGCTAACAGGACTGAAGTTCTGTCCTTACGGCATTTCCTCAGTTTGTGTGTGTGTGCGTGCGTGTGTGTGTGTTTAAAAAACGACGGCAATGACAACAATGAAGCCCGGTCGCAAAGAAGGGAGCCGTTGGCGAGTGCAAACAAAGAGCCGAGAGCTGCACACGGGCTGGGTGTCATGTTACTCAAGGCGCTGTTTAAAACATTCGATGCCCGCCACCGCCTTCCCATTCCCCACCTCCAAACACAGCCGTGACGGACAAGCCGCACTACCCAATGGCGAAGACAGAGAGAGTTTTGGCGCCGGGCCACCCTGGGCTCTTCGTCCAATAGAGAACGGGACTAGGCGGGACGACGCCCTGGGTAGAATGGGAGCTCTACCAATGGCAGGAGTGTTATTGCAAAGAAATAGTATTATGCTAATCGATGTTTTGCTCGAACTCACTCGGTGAGAGCTTTAAAAAGCCAAGCAGCCCCGGGCAGGCTGGTAGAAGCGGAGTGAGGTGCGGCGGGTGAGAGCGAGTTTGGGGCTCAGCGGGTGGTTCTTTGGACTAAAGGGCGGCGAAATCCTCGTCCTCCACTTCGACTCTGATTTGGATTTGTAAAGAGGCTCGGAGCCGCTCGGCTTCTCTTTTTCGCCACCGCCAGCTCCGGGCGAAGGAACCTGCCCGCTCCCTTATCCGTAGTCGTCGCCGCCGCCGCCACCATGTCCAACGTGCACCTCTCTAGCGCCTCGGCTTTGGAGCGCCTGGCGGCTCGCCGGACATTCCCTTTGCACGCTCGCACCGGGGTGTGCAGGAACCTGTTTGGTCCCGTGGATCACGACGAGCTCAACCGGGAGCTGGAGAGCAAGTTGCGGGAGATCTGCGAGGAGGGCCAGAGGCGCTGGGGCTACGATTTCCAAACCGAGACGCCGTTGGCCGGTTCGGGCAGGCTACAGTGGGAAGAGGTGGACGGAGAATCCGTACCCGCTTTCTACAGGGAAACGCTACAGGTTGGGAGGTGCCGCTTCCCGGTGCTGATGGTCAGATCGACGCCTCCGTCCGGAGATGAGGAGGCGTCCCTTGAGCCTGATCCCCGAGACCCTCACCAGGAGCTGGGGCTTTCTTCGACCGTCTCCCCGCTTAGCCCGCAGGACAACACGCCCGCCTTGGAAGGCACGACGTCGGCAGGCGAAGAGCGCCTCAGCCAGGAGGACAAGGCCGACCAACGCCACAGCTACTCAGGGATTATAATCAAGCCTGTCCCGTGTGTCTCTGCGGCTCTTAAAAGAGCATCGTCAACCGGCGTAGCTCACATCACAGGTAAGGCAGAACGGCCGTCGGGTTGCATTGCACTTGCGTCGGCAGAGAAGTTGCATCAGTCCTACCCGCCCGCATTAAAATATTTTGCCCGCGGCCCCCAACCTCCCCGTTATGGAAAGCTGATCTCCCCCGTGGTCCGTCGTGTCTCTCTCGGGGGGG
>JANHFL010002738.1:0-21368 GCA_032468155.1 Oxyrhabdium leporinum | reverse complement strand
GGGGGGGGGTGGTTGGTAAGAATAAGGGCAAGCCAGGTTTCCCGCTCAGCTATGCTTCTCACAGAAACGGTTTCTGCCCCGCTAAAACAACGAAACGGCAAAAAGGATTGCTGGAAAGAGTAGATTTTTCGAGTGCCAGACACCTAAAAACCCACTGAATTGTGAATCGGTGTTGGCTGTTCCGATGACTTAGTCTTTAAGATTCATATACAGATGCTTTCGAAATGACATTGCCAGATGCTTGGGATTTGGCAAGGAATTTATGGGCTGTCTATCCCCAAAATAACCCAGCTCTAAACATGGGAGCAAGTTAGTCCCATTCATTCCAATGTTTACTTCAAGCTTGCTCTCCATCTCTGCACATGTTTATTCTGAAATGAAGCTCACTGTGTTAAATGAGACTCAAGCTCAAGGCAGCACATATCAAATTGTAGTCTTGATTGCAGACATGTTAGTTACGCTGCTAACCTTATAGGGTTAGTTCCCCTTGTAAGTCTCCTCATTATAGGGGAAGGGAATCTCCAGAGTAGATAGTTTGTTGCTGGAGGAAAAAAGGACTCAGACTAGTCTAAGGTGTCACATCTAGGAATGATCTATGTTATTGGGACACTGCCAATTTTTCTCTAGTTCTGATTTCCAGACAATAGGAGAAAGGTTTTGTTCTGTGGTCAGCACCTGACCCCGTTGCACCTCTTGTGCTAAAACTAGTTTTCAGACTATTAGAAAACTACAGACTCTTGTGCAATTTCTCTTCTGCAGTCATGGGAATACATTTAGGAGTGCATATTCAACTATCAAGTGAGATAAAAGAAGCATGCCACTGAAATTAGCAGAGGACAAATGAAACTGCAGCAGCAGCAACAACAACATCACAAGAGAATCTACAACCCACAAACAGGATTTTTGAATACGAATTGCTGTTTCAAAATAAAATTCAACAGCTGAGGTTCAGCTCATTCCCAGTACAACATTTTTATAGTCAGAAAACTGGTGTCTATTGCGTTTCTAACTGTCATGCAGGAGTTCTGCCAGCAAAACATGTCCAGGAATTCTGCCAGCAAAAAAGATGATAAGCAGAAATAATCCTAATAGAAAACAAAATGAGCTTTCATGATTAAAAAAAATGTATCTTTTTTAGTCGTGATGATTTTTCCATGATTGTAATGGTTTTTAGCTTGCAAAAGGAAATAAAATGAAGCCTGCTAAAGTTTTAAATGATAATTAGAACAAAGTACAGTAAGTAAATAAGGATTAGTTCCTTTCTATTTTGCATTATGCATTATGCCCAGGTAAAACGCATCTATATAAATATGGCTAAAATTTCTAAGATTGTAGAAAAATAACAATCGTATAACAAATAATAAGTGGAGGTTAACTTAACAGCAAGCTGCTTCATCAATTACATAAAGCACATAGATGAGACAACATATTCATGTGTACTGAATACAGTCTAAACTAATGAGGCAAAACAAAGTTTACTTACAGAATTTCCATTGAAATGTGAGACATAAAAACAGTTCCTATAACTCCTGATGCTATATACTATATTTTTTCACTGTTTCATTTGTGTTACATGCACAAATACTTGCAAGAGGTATTGCTTTAAAAAAAGAAAGAAATACATTTTAGATATATTGCAACTTGAGCCCTACTTAAAGAACCTGATGTCATTAGATTTTGCTTCCCAAAATTGGTATGTGGCAGAGAAAGAGAACAAAACAATTTATAAGTTAAAGTCATAAAATACTAGTTTTTCAAGCAAGGTTCTGAAATGTGCTACCAATTCTCTGTAGAGCAGAGGTTCTGCTGTGTCTTTTTTATTCATATTTGTTTGAATTCATATAAAGTTTGCTGCAGGGTCAGGAAGTCTGATAAGGCACCTTGCTTTCTGCTCACACTCAAGGAAAACTAAGTAGAAAACTGCTAGATACTTCCCTGTTCAATTGGGGAATTGGAAACTTATATTTCCAGTCTCTGCATCAATGAGGAATACATTTCCAAATGCTAACAGGCAGCTGTAAAGTAACACTTAAGCAGAGAGTGGTTCTCACTGGGAAAAGGAGCAAGGAGGTGAAAACATTTCCCTTTGCAATCCTGTGTCTGATCAAAATCAGTGGACTTTAGAGCAGCATGAAACAAAGCATGAAGTTGTAGAGAAATCATCTCTCTCCCCCCCTCCCCCAATGAGAAACTTCCATGTGTCTTATTTTGCAAGATGGCTAATCTGGATGTAACCCAAAATCCACCTAAAGCTCTTCTAGAGACTCTGCAATAAAGTTCTGAATATAAATATTCTAAAAAGCATACATACTTAATATCCTTTTAAAACAGCTTGCTTCTTGGGAGGGAAATTGTAATTTTATTTACATATTTTATGTTTTATAACTGTGATGAGATTGTATGACAATTTGATCTGTCCAATGTGTGTCTGATTTTATTGTTTTGATTCAGGGTAGTTTCTGTTGGCAAAGAAAAAACTGGCTGTACATATATTGGATCTGTTTCTTAACTCATAAACTCTTGTGTGTATTTTTGGACATTTTTTGTTCCATAGCATTTTAAACATGAATTGTGAATCAGATATATAGATGCACAGATTCTAGATGCAGAAATTCAAATCTGCCAAAACTGTTCTGCATGGAACAGTTCAATTTTTCTGCTCATTTTTATTTATTTTAGCTATAGCCAAAAGAGATATTACATTTGCATTAAACATATGGAAACATAGTAAAAAACAAAAAACAAAACAAAAGCTAAAATCCTAAACATTTTTACTTAACGGTACTGTAAACTGCTCTGAAACCAACATACTTTAAATCTGAGTTTTAAAAATCAGGATTATAATTTAGTGTTGCATTACTGTATATATAGTTGCTACAGTGATAATGCATGAGATTTATCCCAAATAAAATGCTGTCTAGCTTACTGAAATATTTAAATAAAATTACAGAAATTAGAATCATTATTAAAAATAAAATGAAATCTAGAAACTTCCTTCTAGGTTCTGCAAAAATAAGAATATCTTACCTTAATACATCAAACATAATCGCAAAGAACCCAAGTGGGATTTTTCTGAAAAAAAAGATTCTATAAGAAGTACCCCAGAGCCTTAAAAGCTTTTGTTCAGGAGGCTCAAAAAGAGGGCATAATAGTAAGACATAAGCTTAAATCTAGGGCATGATCATTCTTTTCAAGTCATTATGACCTTAACTATCTGTGCTGGTGTTTTAATTTAAGATTGAAAATAAAAAGGCAGCCTATTACATTCTTTTAATATATTTTCAGTGGACTGTATCAGTCTTGCACTCTGTATTATAGCAGCTGCAGTTTCTGAAATCTTTGAGAACAATCTCTTGTACAATTCATTGCAATTCATTGGAAAGATTACCAGAAACTAGAAAATTGTGATCTACTTATCCTTGTCATGAAAAGGTGAAACTAAGTTAAGGAAAATGACTCTGAAATAATATAGGCTTCTATTGATAAAACTAAATCAAGGGACACCCACATAATATAAACCTGATCTTCCACGGAAGTGCAGCTGTCTCCAGTAAATTGAACAATACCTTCCTAAGACCGAAAACATATTTCCATGGAATCTCAACTTGTTGGGGATAAGCAATGTTAGTGATATCACTATAAATGTTTGCTTTCATGATACAACTATCACATTAGGTTTTTTAAAAAAGCTGTTTTCCCAAAAATACCTTCCATGGTCATTTTATATTGCATTATTCTAGAAACTGAATTGTCTCACAGATGCATACTTATTGTTTACTAAGTGTAGTATTAATAACTGGTGCATATAAATTAATGTCAACATACACAAATCATTTTCATGGTGTCAACTCTTAAGGCAGCAATTTTTAGTAGAAAAGTTCACCTATTCAGCTGAATGGTAAAAGTGTTTTATTTGCACATGTAAAAATGCAAATCCCAATGCTTTCAACTGAATATAGACTTCTTAGTGCAGTACCATCTGGACATGATTCATAACACCAGCGTAGTCAGCTCAGGAGTAAATGAGCTTTTGGAGAGGTTATGTATGGCCTCTTAGAAAGGCCATACTCTCAAAGGAGTCCAAGGTAATCTTGGAGTGCAGTGTTTGTGTGGTGCACTCACAAACTCTTTTCCTTCCCTTCCCTTGGCTTTATCTCAGCTCTTGAGCTGTGTTTAGGGCCTCCAGGTGCCGCTCTGTCCGCATTTATTTGCAATCAATATTCATGTGCCTCTGTCATCAGGGTGGCTCTTTTCACAATGATCAGCCGGGCAGAAGGCTGAGTGACAGGAGGCTCGTGGCTCCATTGCTTTCAGGATGGAAAAAGAAAGAAGAATAAGAATTTAGAGCTTGCTTGCTTCCTTGGGAGAGTGAATCCTTCATTTCTGGTTAGAGGTGAGACAAGGAATTACTCTATATTCGACCTGTATTTTCTTTATGGGAAGGATATGTTAGCGATGCAGAGTAAACATATGTAATCTTTGCTTATGTAAGGTTAAAACAAAACAAACTCAACCAAAGATTTATCAAATGGATTAGACAAGACAAACTCACAAGTGTCAGTCTCAGTGTTTCTCTATTCATAACGTTGCCCTATACTATCCTTTCACAGTAAATGTTAAATCTCAGTGTCCCTATTTACCAAAGGCCTTGTAATATATTGGGAAGACACAACTGAAGCTTTATTAATATGTACCAGGTAGAAGGTTAAAATAAATATATACTGCAATTCTAAAAATGTACACCTTGTTTATTTACAGGAAATAAATACTGTTGGGGACAATGAGATATATTCTCATGATACTTCTACAGGGGTCCTTTTGACCACTTGGAATCAAATCCAGATCTGCCTCTTCACATGATGTTGGCAGAGTCTAGAAACTGAATGGATTTATTCTGTCTCCTACTGTAGTATATGTGAAATTGTAGCGAATCTAGTTTTTTTTTTCTTAAAGTATTGAAACTGCAAAGTTTCTGGGCAATCTATTAGCATATTGGCACAAACTCTTCTTTCTGCATCTCATCATCTTTCACTTGCCATAATGTTATTCTCTATGTTTTTACTTTGGTAGGATCTGTTTTTGAAGAACTGGAGAATGAAAATGGTGGACTTGAAGTACTCTCAAATAGCTGTAGTCTGACTTATGCTTTCATTATTTTGTGCCTTCCAAATATGTTGGACTGTTCTATCTATAATTCCTAGCCTACATATTTTTTGTTGGATTGTGAGATTGCTGTCAAATACAACCAGATGTACCAGGCTGGGAAAGGCTGCATTAAAAGTTTTTGGCGGCCCAATATTATATATTTCTGTCACAAATCACACTACATTATATTTTTTCTTGTCATATTGCATGAATCCAACAAACTATACAGTACAGTAAATTATAGCTAAACAAACTATGGCTTAGTCTAGGATATGAGCTAGAGCCTATGATTAGTGGAACTTATATCTAAGCATTTCATGTACTTGAAAATTGTCTTTATATATTTCAGGTTGGCTTTTGTATAAACTTATTAAGTTTAATACTTATTGTCACATGCACATGCCACTATTACCAGAATACTGTGTGATGTATGGAATTGTATATTACAATATTACCTCTTCCATAATGATTGTGTGATATGGCATGCTGGCCTAACATTCCTGATGTCATTGTTAAAGTATCTTAGTAGTCAGTTTACTTCAAATAAAAATTTTCTATAAGTAGGAAGCGCACTGGGTTATGCTGTGAACCTCAGCCCTAATACTTCATAACATTATCTCCATCCCCAAATATGAAGGCATTATATGGGAAAGCTATACTATATATCTGGCATATTGCACAATCAGGATACTAGAATAGTGACTTTCAATCATTTGAACTTTCAATCCCATCTATTTCCTATCAACTCAGATCCCGCTATAACAGAAAAAAGTCAATTTTCCCCAAGAAAGACATGTACATATTTAAAGGCATGTTATGATGATCATGTTATCATTTATATTAAGTTAATATTATAGTTTCAGTGGCTTAAACTCTTATCTAGATTATCTCTGAGTCCCACATGGGGTATGCATGCTGTTGCCTGAGAAGCACATGCTAGATGCATGGAGTACTCAGTTTTTCATTGGATGGGCCTAAGAAGTGTAATGCGATAGGTGAAGCTAGAGATGTGACTTGCTGGCCTTCCTGCCTTTTCCGTATGCAGAGAGGTTTCAAGAAAGTAACATAAAAAAGGACAAATATTTGAAATAGTTCCATGTTATCATGTTTTAAATCATTGGATGCCCACTTTTTATTATTCATGTTTGGATAGTTATGTCAATAACTTACACAGATAATCAGTGCTTCCAAGACCAGCCCTACTATTATGCAGAGTGGCAAGTGCTGGATGACATACAGTATAGGGCAGCAAGGTGCTGGAGGACAAAACTGCCTTGTTCTACCCACAGTTAGCCTGCTACACAAAATTCCAGTGAAATATTATCCCATCATCACTACTCATGGTTGAAATAAATCTCAGCTGCAACTTCAGTTGATTTCTACGCATGGAATTGATAGTTTTATGAAGAAAGTTTAACGAGAAAGAGCATACTGAAAAAAACATAAGACTACGACATTTTGCACGGATATAGTGTGCCATGCTGAATGTTCATTCACCTTAAGCATAATGAATCAAAGCCATACTTCAGCCTACTGAAAGCACTGGGCTTAAATGTTTCTAAGTGCATTCGGTTGTGGGAATTTTTATTCTCTTCATACCACTTCACAACTGATATTTTCTGCTACCACATTTTTTAAAGCTGAACAAATGAGACGATAAAATCATAGGGCTATTTCATTTTTTGGTTGGATGATTTCTCACGTGAATGCTTTGCTAAAAATACCTCACCATTTCTATTCCACATTATCCTAATAAAATTAAAGTTAACAATGTAAAGGTTAGCAACAGGTTTCATAGGCTTTTTCTAAAATACTGTAATCTGCAAAAACTGAAACCGAACCTTTGCATTTTTTCCTCTTAAAGTATACATGCATCTGTGAAAACTATGTCAATAAAGCAATTGATAGCCTGTGAGATGCCAGGATACTTCGTGTTCTTTTTTTCTTCCGTTATCCTGCTATACTGATGCAGAATAATGAAATACACCATGGTTTGGATGTACTAGCTTTGTATTTAGCTTAGAGTTGCCAACTGCTGAAACCTGGTGTGCAGCTGCCCAGAATAGTAGGATCTGCAGCAGTTAAGAGCTGACACGGAAAACTTCAGTAACTGATTTCTGCAACTCTGTAATTTTATTCCTGATTCCTTAGTGACTCTAGTTTATTTGCAAATAGCACAAGTATCTGCCTTGTTTGCCCCACATTTTCCTCTAAAGTAGGAGGAAACACCCTTCTCTTCCTGCCCCTTCCCCCACCCTGCCTCTTTCCATGTAGATGAGTTCAGTGTCTTCAGCACAGGCCTTTCCAGAGACTCACTGTTCTGGTTTCTGCAATCAATTGATACATGATAATTAGATTCCTCAAGAAAAGCCAAACAAAGAGACCCATTCACCCCCTGCTTCTCTCACACGAATCCCAGTGAGAGTGATCTGGGACATTCACCAGAACCAGACAGCCAACATTCTCCAGCACTAAAAACACAATTTAGCTTGGGGTGTTCATTTAACAAACAGATCCTTGAACCTTGCTTCTGTTTTCAGCTTATTTACGCCATGTTTCTTTGTACTCATTTGATTAAAACATGTTTCTTTCTAAGATCTATTTTTACATTTCAAGAATCTCTGTTCTTTTTTGTGGTGGCAGATGGTTCAAAACATCTGTGCATAAGCTCCTTTAAAAAAAACAACAACTTATACCATACTAAAAACCGCAGATTTAATATAAAAGAACTGGCAAGATTCAATCATGTTAAAAATATAATCAATGTAGACATTCAAACAAATGGTTGAAAAAATCTGTTCTTAGATTCAATAACCTGGTCTGCCTCTATCCCAGCTGTGGAAGGGACAGATTCCATGCACTATAAAGCAAATTTACACACTCAGAAAGTTCAATACAGAGAAGGTGTATTACAGAAATTACATCCATTTGATTGTTTCATATAGAGATGCTCTTTGTTAGCCAGCCACAATTCCTCATTTGCTCCTACAAAGGCTTCATATTGACTCCATAACTTGTGAGCTCCTAAGCTATTGGTAACAGGGGTGCCAATTTCTGAGGAGGGAAGTGGTAAGCCATAGTTAACTGGCAACTCCCCAATAGCAGTAGACTGAGCGGCTAAGACTTTGTGATCCCTGAACTTTTTGGTGTAGGGCTTGTACTAAATTGATGCAGTGAAGGCCAACATTCACGAGAATTTTGAAACATATAAGTGGCTTGTTCTCCTGTCAGTCTTCTTTAAACCGGGTAGGGGATATTTTCTTGCAAACCTGTTTTTCCCTGACATTGGAGCAGAGTTAGAGAGAAGCAAGTAATTAGGAGCTTTCTTTGACATGCCTGGAGCTCCTTGTGCAATACTACTGGATGTATTTGGGGGGAGGATGAAATCAGTTCACAGGTTACAGTCTTATAGCTCCATCTACTAGATATTATTTTCTGGGGGAAAAGTGTCTTTACTGCTTGTCTTCTGATGATCAAAATTACTTTGCAACTTATAGAGAATAGGAGCTCACTCCTGACCCATCATTCCAATTTGGAAGTCCATCATATCAGCACTCACTTTATTAAAAAAAAAAAAAAGAAGAGCAAAACTTCTAGGCCGCCGTGTAGTCCATTGAGATTTGATACAGAGATTTGAACTAAAGGCATTTTGATGCAATCTCTGAATTATACCATTCTTCCGAACTTGAACATCAACTGAGAATGAATAATATGAAACTGGATGCTTCCAGTTCAGTGGCTTTATTTCTTCCTTGCACATGTGCAAAAAGACCGTTTTAAATCAGAATCCCTATTGTATTTTTCTCACTTAAAAATTACAAAGCACATCTCAAAATATTTAGAATCTTTTTTCACGAAATTTAATAAATTGTCAAAGTAGCATTGCCAAACCTGAAATAGAGAAAACAAAATATAGGCCTGCTCTTCTCACAAAAATAGTCACTATAGCAGAAATCTTTCAAGGAGAAATCAACATAAAGCAGCAACACAACTCTTTTTAGCCCATGCCTGTCTTTAGTTCAGATCTGATATCCGCTAACATACTGAACAGAGAGGAAATCTTTTGCAGTTTTTCTGAATTCCTGATTTCAGGTGTATGGAGTCATACTTATGCATAGGATTACCATGTTACAAGCATTATTATTATTTCTTTAATTATATTTTCTTTCTCATTTTTATTGCTTCTGTTATCTAATCAGTCTAGAAAATGTGCTGAAAAGTCACATGAGGCATTATTAGATGAGCTGATCGCTTTGCACTATTTGTTAATAATATGACAATCAGAATGATATCAGACAATTTGTGATTTAGCATTGCTAATGGCATACTTGTTCTTGTGAGTTAACGTATATTAGTCAGTGAATCACAGGATTAAGTCTTGAAGAAAATAACTTAATATCCACTCCAATATATTATACACACATTCCTAAATTTATACTTAACCTATCTATCACAAAGTTCACCTACAGCTTTTCTGACATAAGAAAAAGATATTTGTATAATATGAAGCAACAACCCTGCTCAGTACAGATAGTCCTCAACTTACGTTCATTTAGTGACTGAAGTTACAACAGTACTGAAAAGGTTGGTTTATGACCATTTTTCACGTGATCAAAGTTTAGACACTTGGCAACTGTATCAATAGAAATTGCCTAAGTATGAGACTAAGGATACCGATAGTAGACATGAGTAATAGAAAGAATGTAAGTTCCAGAAGATGCTGGGAACTGATAAATCCTTGTTAATAATCTTTATAGCTATGAAATAAACTAAACTTGCTTTATGGTACATTATTCATACTTCTACACTGAAGTACAAAGAAATCTAGGACCAGTTTTTCTGAGGGACTATCCATCTCCCATCTGCTTAAAGTTCCTTCAATTCATCATTGCCATCCATTAGGAACCTATTAGTGCCTTCCTTGTCATAGCACCTGTCTCCTGGAAAGGGATACCCCCCTATGGCTTCTACTCTAATGATGTTATGCTGCTCTTTAAAGATACGGTTCTTCTCCCAGGCCTTGGGGTAGACTTTCTATAGAGACCTCTGTGTTCTTGTTTTTAAAGGGATTATTGTTGTCCAGGTGCTTTAGTGTCTTTTGTTTTTAAATTGCAAGCTGCCCAGAGTCAGATGGCCTCTAAATCATAAATAAATAAGTAAGTAAATAAATAAGTAAGTAAATAAATATCAATTTTCAGTGTTTATTGTGAAGACTTATTCTACTGAATGGAGAAGGAAAGGGAGTGAAAATCAAAACAGTCATATTAGGGCAGATCGAAGGCCTATCTAATTTCAGCATATTATTCTCATAATCACCAACCAGATGTCTATGAGAAGTCTTCAGTGAGAAAAAATGACCATAGCATTCTCTTACTTCTGTTCTCCAATAACTGGCATCAAGAGGCAGGCAGCTTCTAAAACTGGAGGCCATTACCTGTGATGACTAGAAGTGATTGAGACCCTTATCTACCATGTAATTATCTAATTCCTTTTAAATTTGCATTAAAAATATCCAAGATGCCAACATGACATCTTTGGCAATATAGTTTATGAAGTAAGTACTTGTGTGAAGTTTACAATAGTTCCTTTCGGCTCTTTTCCATGCTTCAGTTTCATTGGTTAGAAGTAGTATATTAGACTGGCAGAAAAAATCCTCCACCTATATTCTCCATATTCTTATGTTTCTGAAAAACCTCTTCATATCTTTCCCTTACATGTCTTATTTCCAAGCTAAAAATGCTCTATTTTAACAACATAGTTTACTTTAACAGCCCATTTTATCTTCCTTCTCCTGTTATAACTTTCATCTTCTTGGCTAACTTGGTGGAATGTGTATATGCGTATGTAAAATTCAAGCAGTTTTAGGTGGTTACTTTCTAGTCTGCAAATTGTCATTTGGAGTGAAATCAACACAGTAGTCATGTCATTTGAGACTATTATATAACCTTTAATGCTCATCCCTGTCCCCCAGTATGCATATTCTGTTGGACAATCATTCAGTGTTGCCCCACCTAGGATATTCAGCTTCAAACAGTAAATTGGTTGAGCTAGATAGTAGTCAATATAGCTTGAGATATTCTTTCCCAACCTCATCTGAGTCTTTCAGTGACTGGCCTGAAATGACCTTTGGAGTTTTCAATGGAATTCTCAGACTGAAAAACTCTAGGCATCTAAAAAGAATCTTCTGATTGCGTCAACTGAAAAAGCTCAGACTGCTGATATAGTTTTGCAGAGGAATTATTGAGTTTGTCATTTGTACTTCTATAACTGCCTGGTTTGGCATGGCAACCAAACAGGACAGGTAGAGACTTCAATGGATAGTTAGGACTACAGAAAAAAACAATTGCAACCAGCCTGTCTTCCACTGAAGACATATATACTGCACATCCTAGAAAGAGGGCTGAGAAAATATCTACAGACCCCTCACATTCTGAATATAAACTGTTTCAACTCCTCCCCTCAGGACGCAACTATAGGGCATTGCATACCAAAACAACCAGACACAAAGACAGTGTTTCCCCCCATACCATCACTCTGCTAAACACCTAATTCCCATAGCATTGTCTTATGCCTTGGGATATTTACTCAAGGAGTAGGTCTGTATTATTATTATCCTTCTCATCTTTTCTATTATCTTCTTCTACTGATACCTTATGATTTATCATGTTGTTGTTTGTATCTTATGCTTTATGATTGTATCTTATGATTTATGATTTATCACTCTGTATGTAGTTTGTATGTGCACTGAGAGCGTATGCACTGGAGACAAATTTCTTGTGTGTCCAATCACACTTGGCCAATAAAGAATATCCTACTTTCTATTCAAAATGTGTTTTTCTATTTTCTGCTTCATTAGTGCCATCAGCAAATTGCCACTGTATGTTTTCTGAAGTTATAAAAACACACTGTTGTATGTGCTCCCTCTACTGGCTCAGTTTCAGCACTGATTGCTATAATTACAATATTTTAATGATATCCTATGAATTGTTCATTGCATCTTAAACTTTTCTTGTGAAATAGGTAATTAACATATAAAATTCACTTGTGCAAGCTTTAGTTAAAGAGCAGCTATCATTTTAAAACAGAGAATGGCAGATATGGATCTAGATTTAGTGGTCCATTTCTAGATACCTGGCCCTCAAAGTTATCCAGAATATATCACACAGAGAAAGTGAACAATTCTGAAAATTGTGGCCTCCACTATTTAAAACTGCTTACACAGGACTTTACATATAGGCACCCATAATTACTGCATAGTACAAACACATGAAATACTATTTATTCTTAAATAATTAGTTTTAAAAGACAGCTTTCTTATACTACAGGCTGAAATGATGATCAATAAAACATGTATAAACTCACATTTGTGCTAGAAACCAAACCTGATCAACAATTGAGGGTGGTGTAAAACTTTAAAAATCAGGATAAGCTTGCAAGGTAATGATAGAATGTAATGGTAATGATAGAAGGTAATCAATATATTATTGCATTAGATGAATACTCCTTTCTTTTTTGCTCTCTCTTTTCTCTTGTCTTTGAGCATTGTTGTAGCCAACACAGAATCTTCTGCAATCAGTAAAAGATGCTATCTTGCAATCCCCATTCAAATCTCAGGATTGTTTTCATTCTCTCTTTCTCCATCTCTCTGTCTTGAAACAGAGAGAAAGGGAAAGGGAAAGGGAAAGGGAAAGGGAAAGAGAGAGAGAGAGAGAGAGAGAGAGAGAGAGAGAGAGAGAGAGAGAGAGAGAGAGAGAGAGAGAATGTGGGCTAAATGTAGTGTATCAGATTATTGGTATTACGTATGTCTGTGATCTAAAATTGTTGCTTCATAACATCAGTCTGCCAGTAGATGTTGTAATATTTGCAGGCTCACTGGATTTAGTTGTAGCTATTTCAGTAAATCAAGCAGCAGAAAAGTCTATTTCTGAATCAAGTGTGCCTTTTATCTGATTGTAGAAAAGACATAACAGAAATGAGGAGTGAGATCTAGCTTTACCATGCCTTGTTGAAGAGAGGGGAAAGAGCAGCAAAACTCAACCCACCACTCAACTGACCAACCAGAGGAAGAATAAGGCTGAACTTGTTATAGTTTGTAAAGACAAAGGGAAAAAGAACACAGTGGGGTGGCTAGCTTTATTGGGAAGATGAATGTGTTTGATAGTGCCATAAATGATTGAACATTGTTTACAAAGAGACTTGAAAGTTTTTTTAGGCAAATGAGACAGTTGTTGAAAAAAATGTTTTATTGAGTATGATGAGAGAGAAAGCAATTCAGCTTTGCAGCAGTAGTAAAAATAATACAACAATATTTTGCTGCCATTGTTGATTGCTGAGTATTTGAGGTTTTGTAAACACAAGCAAAAGGAAAATGAGTCCACTGACAGAATCTGCAATTGAACTTAACATGTCTAAACATTGCACATCTGGAAAGGACCACTGAAAAACCAGCTGTATGGAATTTTGAATAAAAACATTTTTAAAGAGATTTTAAGAAAAGGAAAGAGATAGATTTAACACTTAGCAGAGCATTTGAAATTGCTATCTCTATGTGCCCCGATGCCCGAACTAATACAGAACTGGAATCAGGAGTCAAGGTAAATGTGACTATATTTGCAGTAACAGTAACAGATCAAAGAAGTACTGTGCTATCATTGTGGCAGAGATTCTCACACCCCAACTCAATGTAGATTTAAGGGAAAAAACTGTAGAACACGCAATAAAATAAAATATATTCAAAGAGTCTATTGCAGGAAACAAACAAACTACTTTCTAAAAAATAAACAGCCAGGCCATTACTTTAAAGAGTGTGGTGGTGGTAGTATACATAATAAATAAAACATTAATAAGGAAAATCAAACAAGGATAGCTAATCTGTAAACCTCTTATGACTTAAGCATAAGAGATGAAATAGGATCAGCAATAGGATTTACTCATCCCAGTGAACAGTAAAACAATATAAATGAAATTGGATGTTTATTTTGCTGTATCAGTGATATCAAGAACCAGTTTGGTATAGGTATCAGGCTAGAAATAGGACTGTGCTATAGATACACAACCAGTTGGATGGCCTTGGCAAAGTCACTCTCTCTCAGCCCTAGGAAGCAGGCAATGGCAAAAACACTTGTTCAGGCAATTGCCAGCAGTCAACATTGGCTCGAAGGCACCATAAAGAAGCAAACAAATTTTAAAAAATCAATGATATCATAGTAGGATATCGTAGTATCAAACGTGTTAAACTAGAGCCATCAAAAATATAATAATATACCTAAAATGTATGCTGGAGAAAAATAATTTCTAAGAATTCCTGTTAGAGTAAAACCTGCAATGTAATAACTATTGAGAAATGTTGGAGTTGTATGTTATTCAAAACAGCGGCACTCTAGGTTATGAATGGCTGAGGAAGCTGCTGGTTGACTGGAGTTCCATCAACAATTCTTACTCTGAGCCCAATGAAAGTAAGCTTGAAATGTTTTGAAGTCTTTCTCTCTCTCCTTCCCTCTCCCTCTCCCTCCCCCTCCCTCCTCTCTCTCTTCTCTTTCTCTCTCTCTTCTCTTTCTCTCTCTCTTCTCTTTCTCTCTTTCTGTCTCTGTGTATGTGTGTGTTCAAAGACGACCCTGACATATTAAATCACACAAAAGCTAAAATAATACCATATTTTTATATAGCCATTATATAAAATGCCATACTGTAGCATGGCCAGTTCTGCATGTCATATGAATGGATGGTGTAAGATTGTTTTTCCTGAAGTTGATTATAGCTTCTGGGTTACCCCTGTAGTTCCAGTAGCTAAAACAATAGAATTCTAGGATCTGTACTCCTTACCTAAAACTGAAGACATTTTTGCTAATCTCATTGTGAGACATTTCAGAAAAAAAAGATCTAATAGAGATTTAATCAAGGGGAAATGGAAAAAAGTTTCTAAAGTATGCCTTACTATGAACCCACATAGGGTTATAGCTATACTACATACTTGTTTTTGGAATATGTAGTATCTGCACCAGCACTTTGCCAGAGAGCCATGGACCAAGTATAACAAGGCACTGAATGCTATTTAGGTGACATATTATCATTGGAGAAAATATTGAGATGTATCTGCAAAACCTCAAGATAGTCTTGTACATTCGAACTAGACTGTGATGTTTCTCTGCGTCATATATGCATGTGTATGTGGGTATATGCATAATGGTTCTCTTTTGAGAGTTGAATACAATGAAATTTCATTTTAATGTATGTACATTTAAAGTGATAATAAAGTTTCTGTTCTGTTCTTTCTAGAAACTGGCAGACAGTGGCTCTTAAGATGATATAACAAGTGTGAGTTTTTAAAACCTAGTACTAGTTATTGAGGATTTAATTAAATTCAACTCCAACTCCTCTCCTCCACTTCTGTATGTCCGACTCCCCGTCTGTCATCTTGTGTCCATGATTTTATCTGCTAATGTTTTTATCACAGTGATTTTTATGATGGATGATTTGTTTTTCAATATTATTATGCTTGTTGAAGCATCTTTGGCAGCAATTACAGCCTAAAGTCTTTTTGGAAATGATGCAACAAGCTTTGCACATTTGGATTGGGGGATTTTCTTTCATTCTTTCTTGCAAATCCTCTCAGGTTTAGTCAGGTTGGATGGTGACTGTCGGTGGACACCCATTTTCAGGGCCCTCCAGAGATGTTCAATAGGGCTCAAGTTAGGGCTCTGGCTGGGCCACTCTAGCACATTCACATAGTTGTCCCCAAGCCACTCCTATGTTGTCTTGGCTGTGTGCTTAGGATCATTGTCATGCTGGAAAGTGAACATTTGGCCAAGTCTGGGGTCTTGAGTGCTGTGGAACAGGTTTTCATTGAGGATATCCCTGTACTTTGCTCCATTCAGATTTCTCTCAACCCTGACCGTTGTCCCAGTCCTTGCTGCCTCTGTGTAAAGTCATATGTTATTTTTCTCCATATCTTCTGGAGAGAAGGCTGATAATACAGTTCTTGCCTCTTGTGGAAGGTAACATGCATGTAACTATACATGCAATTCACAGACAGGCGCATTAAATGTGTTTCCAAATGCAGAAGGCCAATGTCATCTGAATAACACTGGGCGGGGGGGCAGGCTTGCATGGAGCATTCATGATCAGACCCCCAGTTAGAAAACCCTTGAACAGGGGTAGACTAGAACCATTCTCAATGGTCTGAAGGTGACGTTTCATTGTTCTTTCTTTATATGTCTGTAAAACTTGTACTTACTGTATTAAGATAAATACTAATATTCTTGGATGTAGTGGTCACTGTCAATTATTCATAGTTTAAATTACAGTGAAATTTCTTTTTGTTTTTGTTTTTAGTGCACACAGCACTGTTTATATTTTTGTATATACATTCTTTGGGAGAACAGGAAATTCCATGTAGCCCCACTTAAGATGGAGGAGTAAGGGAGACGAGAACAATTTCACTGGGGCAATGATGTCAGCTAAAGATAATATCTGTCACAGAATGCATTTGAAGAATAATAAATATAACTAGAGAACACAAGAGGCTAGGTTAAAATAACATGAAGGTTAATAAGACTCAAAGCAGATTTGATCTCTGTAGCACATGATTTATGATTTCAATCTTAAAGCTCTCTAAAATATTAAAAATGATATTTTTCTAATTTTGAAAACCCAGGAAAGTTCTTTCCTGATGAAGCTATTTATTAATTTTGTTGACTTCAAAAAGGTAGCTCTGACTTTGAACAAAATGTAATAATACAGCCTCCAAATTAAATGGTGCTCATAATCACTTAAGCCTTTACTTAGGCTGCTGTGCTCTACATCCTTTTAACTCTTTAGTGTTTTAAAATGACTTTTCCTAAGCATTAAGCAATCTCTTTGGAAATGATGTCATTGCTGTTGTCACTGGGAAAAATGGCATTCAATCCATCGACAAATCTACCTATTTCATTTAATAAAAGCTATAGATGTATCCAATGGTAGAACAGCAATATTAAAATGTATTCTGATAAGATGGTATGCTGATGATTCATTTTATCGTATATAACAGTAAAATAAACTTGTACACTTCAGAAAGATCACCTATACTATTAAAGGCCTGAAGTTTGAAGGAAAGAAAGGTGAAGTGAAGTTTTAAAAAAATGAAATGCCTCATTTCTGTATATTAACAATCTCTATGTAGCAATAACAGGACATACTTATTGAGGTACTCCTTTTTTCAGGATTTTACAAGTTGTCTGCCTTGTGGAACAACTTCAAACTACATTCCATTAAAAGCCTATCTTTTTCTGTTATTTTGAAAAGCTGGAACGCATAGGCAAAAATGATCATACTGCCATATAGTCAGTAGTTTCTGTGGGAGATGACCAGACTGAGCCTGAGGGGTGGGTCAAAGCATCTTAAGTCATGAATCCCTCCCCCCCCCTAAAGATATAAGTCCAGCCCACCTTCAATTCCTTCTACCCTTATCTACTGTCAAATTGGCCGTTAGTAGTTCAGATTTTTGTTGAGAGCTTCAGCTTGCAATAAATCTTTATACCCATTTGAACTGCCTAGATCTTCTGATCTCCCTGGCGCTTGACAGTTTCTGTGGCAGTGATATCCCAGATATATCCTATATTATTTAAGAATAGTAGTATTCTTAATTACTTTTTATTTTTATTTATATACTTATTACTTTTTTAAACAACGGATTAAGTATCTGTCCTGTTTTATTCGAAGCAGATTCTACAATGATTATAAGGTCCATTTTGTTGCTGGAATGTTTGGATGGTACCCAAGTATATGCCTACATTGGATAGTCCCATAATGGACTGCTGTAGAAAATGGTTTGATCTTATTTCTTACAAATCAGTAGAAATTGGATCAGTTCCAAATGGAGCATTAATTAATGTCAAAAAAGCAGCATGAGAGCATAATTAATTACAAAGATGTGGATCCCAGCTGTGGAGGTAGATAAAGTCTACATAATTAAAGCTGGTTAACAATGGGAACTGCAATGTCTTTGCAACATCAGAGCTTCAGCTTTAATGTCAAAACAAAATTAACACATACCCAAGAGGTACAGATGTTTAATTAAGAGCAACAACATAGAAATCATTAGGCAACGTCTACAGAAAGAACAAAAAAATGCAGCATTTTAAACAAATCATTGCAGAAGGACTTGTGAAAGAAAGCCTGAAAGTGTGTTTTGAAACTTTCCTAGTGGCTACAGGGAAATAAACTATAATATAAACAGAGACCGGGTGCTGGAAGTGACAATAATGTTTGCATGACTGTAAAAGTGTCAGGTAATGTCTTAGATATTATTCTGCATTGAGAATCACTAAGTATGCAATATTATAGTCTAGCTAATATGTCAGTCCCATTAATTAACACCATCTTCATATATTTGAACTAGAATGCAACCTAATAACTTACAATTATTTTTATTATGTGTAAAATGAGACTGCATTCCTTATATAAGGCTCCATATAATTCTTGACTTCTATAATATACGTATATTATGGAGACAATTCAAAACTTTGTATACCCTTTATGAAACTTACTAGTAAAGTCTGGGAAACCTAGAAATGATAATAGTGAGCCTTGGGTTTGGGCAAATGCAAGCTATTTAAAATAGTAATTAGTCATGGATAACCAGCTATTGTTTTCCTCAAAGAGATAATGCAATGAGCTTTTCTTGAACTTACTGGAGATAAATTTAAAAAGGCATTTGGTTTAAGAAACAGAACATTTGCTTAATAAAATTAAGAACTTCTGAAAGCCAGTTCCAAATCTGCCTTTTACAATCCAAGTTGAAGGTATTGCTTTGTATGATGAAGGTCTTTGGGTTTAGTTATCTATTGATGTATGAAACTGAAACAGATTTTTTAGAAGCACCAGTCAGCCAGGATATGAACAGACCAAAGGACAAAGCTGTCCACCATTGTGTACATAGTCTATGCCAACAAGCGACTCCTAGGAGTGACCAAACTGATCCATCTCTCTCGCTGACAGTCCTTTTGTCTAATGTGACTGTGGAATGAAGCTTTAAGGCTAGGCAGTAGATAAAAACATACAATTGACCATGTCCAATGACTGACTCAATCATGTGATGTTTTCATGTACATAAAAGCATAATTGACACTCTGGTCTTTGCAGATGTTTGGTAATTCATTCGGTTCCCACAATGATATCAGAAAATAAGTCTTGTGAACTGGCAATAACTGTGTTTTCCTCTGATCATGTTCTTCTCATCTCTAATATCTATTTACATGCAAATGGATCTCTGATTTTTGCTTGTCTTTCAAGTTGCTATTAAATTGCCATTGTACAATTAACACAATACAATGTATGAAAGAATGCCTTGTATTTATATAGATTTTAGAGAAAATGCTGTATTATACAGAATACAGAGGGTTTTTTTCAAAGAAAAAACTACCCTCAGAAATCTCCCCCAGAAAAACCTCAAAGGAAGAGAAGAGATTCTAGGTCCCAGTCAAAGAAGTGTAGTGGTATTGTTGCCCTGTTGATAATGCTGAAGCATTTTTTTCAGCTTGCATATCAACATTTATATTTTTGACAGTTTTACTGCATGTTAAGTCCTAAATATGGGACAGTACTATTCTGACAAACTTCCCATAATTTTGGTCCAAGCAGGATTAAGGGTAATCTACTAGAGGAGCTGAGGATAGCATGAACAAGTTCTTGTAGGATTTAGACTAATGGGATCCCTAGATTATAGCAGGATTTGGCTAGTTCCTAAAAAATACAGTAAATAAGTGGGTGTTGGGGGAAAGAAAACATATATCATTAGACATTTAAAATTAAAGTGCTATTGGTATCAGAATAATCACCTAAGGTGGAAAACTGAGTTGATATTAGACTGTTAATATGTGGTGTATCTAAAGAAGAGTGGTTACCTGGGTGTGTTTTTCTTCTAGTTTGGAAAGAGATGGTGGTACAACCAATGGTGGATGATAGATAAAAGGAATGCAAGTAGTCCTTTTATGTCTTTTCTTACTACTGATGGTGGCACTTTTTTTTAGTGGCATTGGATTGGGAGGTGCTATTTTGCTATTGTGACAGTAGCCGTTCCAAGACAGTGGCCAATGATATCAGACAGCAGTAGTAGCAAGCTATTGCTTACAACTCTTTCACTGTCTCCCATGTTTTTTATACTTCAGAAAGTTATCTGGAGAAGTACTGTAGAGTATATGGTCATCAATATGTGAACTGCATAACTAACCATTCTTTGAGGAAATGACCGAAAGCACATTTTCCTCCTGGTTAGAGTGCCTTATTAGCACTGTTTAGTTATGAAAAGGCCTTCCTGGGCAGTCAATTTATGCTTTGCATTCAGACTGAATTACTGCAATGTGGAGCTGATTCTGACTTTGCACCCTTATCCTAAGCTAGAGGCCATTTTCTCCCATATTCTTAGTCTCCTTCCATTGGTCATTCTTCTGCCTCCTCAGTTTGGCACATGCTATTGCAACTTTGAAACATTATGAGGATGACTGGTTTCAAAAATGCAAGCACACAACAAACTGTACATTACAATATTTGCTTTGTTTAGAATGTGATTGTAAAATCCTGGAACTGCAGGAGAAGTAGATGCTAGGAAGGCCACATATTTCTTGAGAATAAAGAATATGGCAGTTGCAATCTCTGCTGCTACCACATTTTTCATCCAGTCTTTGGACAGTATAGTTTTACAGCTTTGTTGCCTCACTCCTGCATACTTGATGTAACCCAAAAGAAAGCATGTGGTTATCCCTTGGCACATTTCCCATTCTGTAATCAATTTTATAACCTGATTAATTGTGAAATGAGAAGTACATAATATAATTGATTTCATTATCCTTTAATTTCACAGTACCATTTAAAACATCCTCCAAAGATCTTAACAGGAAAATGAAACAATTTGTTGATGTTAGCAACAGCAGGATGCGTTTCATGGACTCTATGAGTGAGGTAGCCATTTCACAGATAGAATAAAATTTCTCTGTATTGGAAATGTAACCAAATTGCAGGTAATTATCATATGTGGTGGACCTGCGTGAAAGCAAAAAAATACTGGACAAAAATACATACATGGTTGGAAAAGATAAAGGGACTATATATTTAGCCTTACATATATTGACAGCAGCAAGGATTGTATTTGCATAATACTGGAAAAATGTAAACACCCCATCAGATGAGGATGTAATTTGGAAAATACTAGACTGTGCAGAGATGGATAGATTGACATTAAAAATAAA
>JANHFL010002736.1:110920-121814 GCA_032468155.1 Oxyrhabdium leporinum | reverse complement strand
TCTCTCTCTCTCTCTCTCTCTCTCTCTCTCTCTCTCTCTCTCTCTCTCTCTCTCTCTCTCTCTCTCCCTCTCTCTCTTTATATATATATATATATCCAAAAAGGAATCTAATACAAAGTATGTAGACCTGACCTTTATTGTTATAATGCCTTCAGAAGTGCTTTACCATGTTATCCATTAGGTGCACTGCTTGAAGCACGCAAGGACAATTTCTTTTAAACATGGGGTTATGTATTGAGATGTGGGATTTCTAAGTTCAGGCTATTCTGTTCTCTTTTATATATGAAATAGTCACCTCTCGCCAAAAAAAAATAAAGAACCTGCAGAGATTTTCAATATTTAGACCTGATGGAATATATAAAGTAGATTTTGAAAAACAAATTGCTGCAATATTTCATAAAACAGTTTAAAATGAAGAAAAAAAAAATCAAGAATACTGCTCTCTCATTAGGTTTTAAAGGTAAATAAAAAGGTATTTAAAGGCCAGTGCTCTGACAGATAAGCACAACTCAAAGTGCACTGATGATGTGTCCTGGAATGGTGACAAAACATTTGCAACCAAATTGCCAAGTTTGGACCTCAGACCAACAGCGCAACTACCAACCCGAGCTAATTATATTCAAAGACATTCTTTTCTTTCCAAGCAAAGACGGAATCTTTGCCAGAAATGTTTATATACTGAGAATGATTCAGGTATACTAGACTATGCCTACATACAGTAGTGACCAAAATTGTGGAAACCTGTTAGCAAAAGTGTCTCCTTATGTATTTTATGCCATCAGTACCAAACAAGGAGATCTCGGTCTCATCACTCCAAATAACACTGTCCCATTGTTCCTCTGTCCAGGTAACATGGGTTTTATCCCAGTTTAGTCTTTTCAACCTTTGTTTGAGAGATAAAATGGCTTTTTTCATGGAATTCTAGATTTTAGGCCAAATTCCTGCAGTCTGCACTGAACAGTCCTTGCACTCAACTTCACAATGCATTGTGCCATTTCTTCTTGTATACCCCCAGATGATTTTCTTCTGTCATGTAGGCACAGTCTCTTAATTCTTCTATCATCACTTGCTGTTGTGCACCTTTTCCTACCTTTACCAGTGTGGTTTTGTAGTGACTGAATCTCCTTATACCTCTTCAAAAACTTAGAAATGCCACACACCCTTGCCCTAAGCTATCGCTAAATAACTCACCTTTCCGCCGCCCACGCTGCCCAGGTGGGCTCTGCTTTACTCTCTGGAGCTGCTTTAATCATCAGCTGCCTCCCTGTAGCTTGGCACGAGCCCCATAGGGGATGCGCACGCACGACCAGCAAACCTCTTGCCAAAGCAAGAGCAGCCCGCCTC
Organism: Oxyrhabdium leporinum; assembly: GCA_032468155.1. Lineage (NCBI taxonomy): Eukaryota > Metazoa > Chordata > Lepidosauria > Squamata > Cyclocoridae > Oxyrhabdium > Oxyrhabdium leporinum. Next base: position 120,470 of record JANHFL010002736.1, on the reverse strand, counting down.
TGGTGTAAGCATGTAGGTAGTTCACAGTTGAAATATTGAGATTTTGGTGTTCAGTGGGCTTGCTTTTTTCCTTTCCAACATTTAACAGCCAAAGTAGGGAATATCATCAGTGCTTTGCAGGAACAACCACAGATCATACATACCGGCAAGCCAATCACAAATAGGCATATAACAATTCTGATTAAGATGCTAAGTCAAACAGATCTAGATTGCAATGAATGATCTGAAAGATGAAAGCTGAGCTGAGCAAACATCCCATTGCCAACAGTTAGTTGCAATAGATCTGCACTGCTTAACGCTGTCTTTTGACTTGAGCCATTTGGAATCTTAAGTCTAAATGTCTCAAGAATCCTTAATATCTCTTGGGCTCAAGGTCTAAAAACCAGGAACCATCTCTGTTGGTGCAGTCTCACAACTCTTCGTTGGAGAATCCCATTGAATAGGAGCTTGCAACCGCTACTTTCGCCTCTTAGAGGCACTGGAGTTGCATCGCAGGGTTTCTCTCTCTCTCTCTTTTTTTAACCACCTCAAAAACAATAGGAAGTTGAGCAAAAAGTCCCTTGAGCGGAATTCCCCACACGGGCATATTCCCCCCCCCCCCCCCGGTTATCTGAATCCCACCAATCCACGATCGACCTCAATTTCAAAGGCGTAGAATTTGGAAAGAGCTTCCGAGGAGGCCTGGACGAAGGGGACCCGCAGGTAGGGATTCTGGGGCACAAGAGTGTGGAGTCTTGCCGCAATCGTCTGGACAAAGGCTACTACGCCTAGGAGGAGGAGAAGGATGGGAGCCTTTCGCCTATGTGGGGCTTCGCTCGGCTAGGAGGGCTGGCTCTTTACCGGGAATCTACTTCTCCTCTGGGATTCCAGAACGACCCGAGAGTTCGATCAGGTTCGATTCCACGGGGGTAGCAACTAGCTTCCGTTACTAGAGCTTCCCAGGTAAACGGGTCGTACTCGATCCCTCCAATTACACTGGACTGAACTCCGCCGGTACATAACTTTTCCTGCGGGGCGGGGGTAAGAGGTGGCAGAGGTGGCCCCGTGTAACGGATGCAGCTTGAATTGGGAGCCTACGGTGGGTTCAGTATCGGGCTCCGTCGCTCTTTTCTCGCGGTGCACTGGTTCTTTTCACCTGGCTGGCGAGATGTTGAATAAAGCAGGAAGGAAGGACCAGGCCCGGTGTGGTTTGTTTGTTTTTTTAAATTAAAGATTTTAGATAAGAGTTGGAGGAGTTCACTCAAAAGGCGTCTTGTCTTTCCCTCTGTAACAAATGTTGGATTTGGGGAAAGGAAGGAAGAGGGGGGGGGCGAAGAAAGAGAGTGAGAGAAGAAAGGAAAGAGAACCAACAGGAGGGGCATTCTGGAAAAAAAAAATACCCTGCATGAGGTAGAGCAATTGGGTGATAACCACTGGCTAGTAGCTTAGATGTGCTGAAGTAGCACCCCAAAAAAATAATAATTAAAAATTAGGTCAGGCTTAATCCCTCTTAGACTTGCATTAGGGTGCCCCAGGGACTGCTTGGATAAAGAAACACAAAATTGTTGATTCTCAGAGGAAGGATAGAGCTCACAGACTAAATAGGTGGTTCCCTAGATAGATCATTATAAAGTGCCAACAGATATTGGACCCTAACTTTGAAATCTTTTATCAGAAGATGTTTGAATCTCATACAACTTCTTTTAATGGTTTATAATCTTTACCCCAGATAAATATGAATTATACAAGTGATAGGCCTGTTTCCTTCGTGAATCTGTTGTTATATATCTATATATTTTTATTAGACATCTGAAGTTTAAAATGTAACATTGGTTCATGTGATGCAATCAATACAATATAGTTTCTTTTTTTCCAGACAGAAGTTTTTTTTTCATACATTACAGTAATTTTATTCTGGAAGGTTCATGGGATTTTCTAGATGTTGTTTTAGAAAGTATAAGAGCATAACAGAGTTGGAAGGGACCTTGGAGGTCTTCTGATCCAACCCCCTGCTCTAACAGGAGATCCTAGACCATTTTAAACCAATGGTTGTCCAATCTCTTCTTAAAAACCTCCAGTGTTGGAGCACCCAAAACTTCTGGAGGCAAGACCTTCCACTGATCAATGAATATGTGTATGAATTATCCATCCTTCTGAGGTGGGTCAAATGAGGACCCAGATTGTTCGGGGCAATATGCTGACTCTGTAAACCGCTTAGAGAGGGCTGTAAAGTACTGTCAAGTGGCATATAGGTCTTTTTGGGGGGGGGTGTAAAAGTTTTTTTTTTTTTTTGAATCTTTATACAAACATATTTTTGTGTGAACAGTGTGGTATCTGGGTATCATACCTTCAATACAAACAAATTGTTATTCATCATATTTATACCATTTAACCAAATTATATAATTCTAACACTATTACATATCTTCATACCAAGTTATCATCCATCATTATTTAGTTCCACCAAAAGTCACATTATACAATTACACAGTGATTGGCATAAAAAATGACATATGGAAGCTGTATAGAGGTCTAAGTGCTATTGCTATTGCTACATGAATGGTTTGGAAATGGTTAAGACAATAGTAGAAATGGATGTTACACATTCTTATAATTGCCAAGAAATACTGATAATGTAAGTCTGGAAAGTCCCACATTTGTGATCATATCACAGCTGTGGATTTTAGAACAGAGATCCTTCCAATGACACTTTCTCTTTCTCACTTGTGTGATCTGATATTTATGTGTGGTCAGTTTCGGAAGTAAAGTTTACTGGCTTTGATCCTTATATCTAAAGTAGTTGTTACCCAAGGGGAAGCATGATGAACAAAAATCTAAGATTTGTGCATATGCTACATATTTACTTTTGCTTCCCTAAAATAGAGTTAGAAACATTCTAACCCACAAGTATGGGGGGGGGGGGGAAAGGTTTCCTCAATTGCTGTGATTTCATCTTTTTATGGCAAGTAGAAAATAGGCCACAAAGAACTGAAAATAAGTGAATGTACTGAATAGATACTTATATTTACTTAACTGGCCTGTTTTTCCTTCTCTTCATTTCTAATTAAACATTAACATACATATTTCTAGCTGGTTAATAGCTTCCAAATGTGCTCTACATAGAGACATTTATATCTATTTTTTCCTCTTACCTTCACACATGTGCATGCTATATTATATGTCATATTTTAATGTTTTAAATTACTGTTTATTGCAAACGTCTTAGAATTCAGTAGATAATTGATGGGATAAACATATTAAATACATAATACCAATTGGTGACGTAAGGTCTGGCAATACGCTTAAGCCAACGGTGAGCCAAAAGAAGAACTTAAGCCGAGGCTTGAGAAAGAATCTGTGTTTAATTTGATGAAAGTAAAGACAGGGTAGGTAATTCCAGACATACACAAAAGAGACACGTAAGGAAAACCACACCTCAGGAGAGATATGGTATCCTTTTTATACTCTTAGAAACCTTAGCTTGGTCCCTAATTCTGGCCTCCTAATTTAGATTTGCATATTCCTCATAGTCCTGCAAGAGATAGATGCTTCCCCATTGATCTTATCTCATCCTTGCGTATTCCTTTGTTCTCCATTTGCCACCGGGTGCCCTGGTGCTTCAAGGAACGAAACAGGGCACATAGCAACACAGATCAAAGGTGTTAATTAGAGCTGAGGTGCAACCTGCCCAGTGTATGAACCCCGATGATGTATTTGTCTTCAGCCTGAGGCGAGTGCTGGTCTCCGAATGATACTCAAAAACAAAGATAATGGGGAATAGCAGGAACATATGTTTGACAGCTACCAGATACTTTACAGAGGCCTAATAATACAGCATATATATGTTGTAGGAAGTTACAGGATACAAATACAAATGCAAAGGCGTAATATAGTATATATGTTGTTACAGGATACAAATGTTTACAGGATAACAAGCTTCTAATAATTCTAGTACTCTAGCATATTATATTATATTATATTATTATTATATTCTTATTACCCTTCAGTGAGAGACAGAGATTTGAACTATGCAGCAGTGATTCCTGAAAACATCATATATTTGAATACCACCTAGAAGCCTATACGTCCCTATTAGGGACAGGCAGAAAATAGTTGGTAACCTGTTGATCAATCTTAAAGTAATTGGCAATGGTTTCTGAGTTATCTAGTAATGTGAACAACCCCCAACTTCCTGCTTTCAACCTTGGGGGAATTTTGGAAATGGCCTTTTATATAAAGAGACTTGTGACGGTTTTGCACTAATCAAAAATATTCATTATCAAAATATTCTCTTAGATATTTCTTACACTTACCTGTCTGCCTCAGGTCATTGTTTAGTTCAAATTTCTTCTTAGCAACACATCACAAACTAGATCTCATAAGCAGAAATTTGATTTTGTTACATACCAGTTTTGCAGACAGCCATGAAATGAAATATTGTCAAAAACATTAATGATTGCAGACATTCTGTTCGTTATTGTTCTAAGCAAAGTCTCCTCTGCTTATTTTTGCAAGCAAAGGTCAAATTCACATTTACCATGCCTTATCCTTAGTTATTATTTTTATTTCTTGCTAATTATTTGGGGGAGGTACGTAGATTAAATGGCCAAATACAGTATTAGGTTTTAGTTCACCTTGCTGCTTGGTGTTATTTCTTTTTCTATTAAAATTTTATTCTCAGATTTTATGTGTTTTAAGCTATTTAAAATATTAATCACATCAGTAAAACAGCTAGCTTCCTTGGGCATACTTGCATCCTAGCACATTATCTCTAGGCTTGGACAACAAAGTTGCCTTAGACTAAAGGTAGTAGTGGAAATCCAGCCATTACCTTGACATAAACCATTGCTTTAAGGTGTAAAAATAATTGTTCGGACATAGCATTTTTATAGGAATAAAACAATTGTAGGTTTTGAATATGCATGTAGTTTATGTTTCATATCCTGTGTGTGTGTGTACGTGTGTACATTTTTGTGTATGTGCGTGTATTTGTTTTAAGCATCTTAAACTTCATTTATTTTCCCAGGCGCTGTACATCAGCCAGAGACAACATGGAAACTCTTGGTCCTCCACCCCCCTATGATGACAAGAGGTCTGGGCCTGAAGGTGGGAGAATACAATCAGCACAGTCAATTTACATGAAAGGGATGTTAAATGAAAAGGGGTTAAGGCACAGGAGAAATCGTGTTGGTAGTCAGGAAAACTGTGACTTAGGACTGTAAAGAGAAGGGCAAACTAGACAGGAAGTATTAAATGCATATTTTTTATTTAGAATTGAGACGAGGCTGTTACTGAGGTTTCAGAGTACTAATCCACGGATAATAAATTATTTTAAGAAGGAGTAGGTTCAGCCATTATTGTAATTTGCGTCCAGATAAATACATAAAGCACTGCTATAATCACGCCTAGGAGATCTACTATGGATCCATCCTATCACATCTACAATTGCCGCTTTGTCTCATAGATAGGGTTGATCAATGTTGCCCTTTTTCCTCTTCTCTTAACAGGTGATAGAAGTTGCGAGATGGAAGAAGGGGACTTCCGAATTGCATATTGGGTGGAAAAAAATGTTAGGCAAGCCTTCATTCGCAAGGTAAGTCTTATACCAGCCCCCTGATGTAGGCCAGAGCAGGCAATCAACTACTGAGATTGGCTAAAATAACAGAATCCTACAAATCTGCTTTTCCCGCTTCTTATACTCCATTGAATGAAGGAGGTGTCTGCCTGAGGCATTTTCAAATGGTACCTCATTATTCTGGGCTTAAAAAATGTTTCAACCCCTTTTGTTCCTGTTTATTTCCCTCAGGTCGTCTTCCTTACGTTCTACATATACTTATGGAAACTACAGAATAGACCTGAACAACATACGGCCCACTAAGCAGCCTTGTGTGGTCTGCTAGTATTTTTTTTAGTCAATAATTTTGTCAAAAGATGTGCTGCTAAGCGCTTCCAGTGCCTTGCTGCTGCCAGTTTGCTAATAGCTAAACAGCTGATTGACGCACCAGGTATTTCTCTGTTGAGAAAAGATATTCCATATTCCATATAATTCAGCAAAAGGCTTCCATTCTTGCACCAGTTCTTGCTCCCTTGCTGTGGGAGCATCTGAATATGGTCACCCACAACTTGGTCTTTCTTTTGCATTTTGAATGTGCATCTCTTTTGTCTTCACAAACAGGTTTACAGCATCATCACCCTTCAGTTACTACTGACTGTGGCAATTGTTGCTGTCTTCACCTTTGTGTAAGTGTTCATGGGCCCAAGACAGACAAAGCCACGCAGGTGGGCGTGATGGGACTGAGAATGTGTGATGGGTAATGACTGTTGACACTCCTCTAGGCTCGTATCTGCCAGGCAAAAGAAAGAGAAGGGCTACATCTTTCCTCCTTTTTTGTGAGGCGTTTTGGCTCCTCCCTCCCCCTTTATCCTACTACTGCTTCTGATTGCATGAAAATAAATTATATTAACTCCAGGGGAGCAGGGGGAACCTTAGCTCCTGATGCTCCAAAGCCTTCTGAAGCTTGCCATGTTATCAAAGAAGCAATGGTGATAACATTGTATGATGCTTCCAGTGGCAGATTTCCCTCTCTGTTTTTGGAGAGTAGATTTTTTTAGATTCCCCAAAAGCCTATTATTTCTGAGATGTTCTAAAGATAGGGATTATAATTTATTTCTTTACATTTATTTGGGTTTCTTTAATCCCATCTTTATTGTTTTTATAATTAACTCAAGGTAGCAAACATGCCCCTTCTTCCTATTTTCCTTATAACAACAAGGCAGTGAGGAGGGTTGGTCTGAGAGAGAAGGACTGGCTCAAGGTCACCTATCCAGCTTACATGCCTAAAGCAGGACTAGAATCCTCTATAGACTAGCGGAGTTATTGATATGTATAATGCATTAAAGCAGCAGTGAAGAAATGTATTTCCCTTTGGCTCCTTTTTGTTCATATACGAGAAGCCTATAGTCGTGCAAAAAATTTGGTGAACTTGATAAAGAAATATCTATTTGCTTGAAGACCTCTTCTTTGCATTAAGTATATGTTCCAGTAATTGCATACCAAAAATACATAGTGAATACAGGATAATCAGCAGCTAGATACAAGCCAAGCTCTGGGTGTGACCCAGTTAATGGGTAAGTATTAATGTTTTTGACCACAAAAGGGAAAATGAAACTGTAAAATAATCTTAATGGAATTTTGGGCTAACTTAGGTCAAAAAGTGGTTGACAGTTTACCAATACTTGATCTCATGTCATTCTTCTCCACAGGACTCCTGTGAACACTTATGTGATCAATCACATTCCACTCTATTATGCATCTTAGTAAGTATTAGTCGAAATGCCATTGGTGATCTATTGCTTTGCTGCAAACTTTCCTAACTTAGTGCCTTTTAGATATATTGATAACACAATCAAAAAACTCCAAGCCAGGAAGGAAATTACAGGTAGTCCTTAAATTATGACTGTTCATTCAGCAACTGTTCGAAATTACAATGGTGCTGAACAAAGGGACTTACAACTTTCCACGTGAATTTACAGCTGTTGAAGCAGCCCTGCAGTTGTATGATTGTAGTCTAGACTCTTGACAACTTATTTGCACTTAGAATGGGTTGCCAAATCCTCCATGATAATGTACTCGATGTTTGCAATTTTCCCTGTTGATTTCTTCAGCAATCAGCAGTGATGCTGGCAGAAAAGGTGGCAAGCTGCTGCCGCAGGACGACTCCTGGTTTCTGGGGCTGACTGGAAAAGGTCGATCAGGATCTTTCAGGATCTTTTTTCAGTGAACATCTTGGAGAGTGGAAGGGCTTTCTGCCAGATTGATTTCACCCCATGTGGGGTGCAGTGCCTCTGCAAAGCAGCCCTTCCACTCTCAAAGAAGCTGACTGGAATTGTTCATGGCGAAAGTACTAGCAATAGCCCTTAGACTTATATACCACTTCATATTGCTTTATAGCCCCTCTCTAAGTGGTTTACAGAGTCAGCATATTGCCCCCAACAACCTGGGTCCTCATTTTACCCACCTCGGAAGGATGGAAGGCTGAATCAGTCTTGAGCCAGTCAGAATCGAACCACTGGCAGTTGACAGAATTACCCTGCAGTACTGCATTCTAACCACTGTGCCACCACAGCCAAGAAGAATTTTATCCTGGAGTGCTTGTGGGGAGGGAGGGCTGGCTCCAAACACCTCATGCTTCAAGACTCCCATGTTAAAATCCCTCTTGACTTTCACCATGGACTTTTGCAGCCAGAATTTTTTAGAGTGACTGCCTGTCAGATGGATTTTGTTTCTCCAGTTCAGTCCCTTCACTGCACGAAAGGGACCCGCCTCCCTTTTTTGGCAGGCAACTCTTTCCCTCACTGTTTAACGATCCACACAGTCGCTTAATGATTGCACCTGGGAGAGCGAGGATAGCAGTCATTGAACTAAACGATCATGTGGGTGCCTCGCTTAATGACCCCTATGACTTACAACTGCAACAGACATGCTCTGTTATAATTGTAAGATAAGAACTTCCTGTACTGAATACTTGACAAGTTGTATCCTTTAAGATTCTCTGTTCTACTCTTACTCTGATTTCCGTCACCACGCTCCAGACTACATTTGATATCACTTTTCAGAGGAAGTATGTCCTACCTTCTTAACTTGGCATAGTCTCATAAAACCTCGGATAAAACTTTAATATACACGTTCAGTTGTATGGCTTAAGGGACTTTCATTGAAAAAAAAGTTTACTAAATGTAAGAGGGTAGCTTGTTGTTTAGACTTGTCGCCTTTCAGTTTGCAATAATTTGTCTTTTCTACCTTCCCAGTGGCGTATTTTTGATTTGTTACCTGGTGCTGGTGTTTTGTCAAAAGATCCAGTAAGTATCCCCCACAGGTAACACCTGTGATTTTATGATGCATCACATTTGCTGGGAATTGTAGAATGAAGGATAGAGAAGTGGTTAAAACGGTTGGCATTCTGATTCTGGAAATACAGCCTTGATAGATGATTTCTGCCATTTATTTATTTATTTTGCTCTGCATTAGAAACGAGAGATGAGTAAAACTGAGGCCTGGATGAGGCACTTCTCTTATTTGAAAATAATGGATGTGCACATACAGCAATCATGTTCATAGGTTTAGGACTGTTGCAGCTAAAAAATAAATTTGCATCAAAAGCAGAATAACAAGAATCAAAAGAGTTAGAGTAGGTAAGCAATGAAAAATACAGGTACAGTTGTCCTCAACTTACAACCAGAATTGAGCCCAAAATATATATTGCTACATGAGAAATTTGTTTTGAGTTTTGCGCCATTTTACAGCTTTTCTTGATACATTTTTCAAATGAATCACTACAGTTGTTAAATTAGTAACACTGTTATTAAGTGAATCTGGCTTCCCCCTTGACTTTGCTTGTCAGAAGGTCACAACAGGTGATCACATGGACACAGGACACTGCAGCTCTCATAAATATAAGCCAATTCTAATCCACATATTTATTTTCTAGCCATTGATAGAGATAAATGAAAATAGTGAAGGCATATAGGCTACTTGAATTATAAGTCTTTCTTGAAGACTGAAAATATGAAAA